>UCOL01004403.1:0-14799 GCA_900474335.1 Ormyrus nitidulus
TTTCTACTGATCTGAATAGTAAATATTCTTATTTTTCTTCTCATATCTGAAATAACGATACAAAATAGTAATTTTTACTCTTTTTTTTCTCTCAGTGTAGTATTAGCTTCGCTCGGCAGCGTATTGTCGGTTTTTAAAAAAACGTCCATCTCGTCGTTAAGCGTCGTTAAGCATCATCAGAAGAAAAGAACTGCCAACGATTTGTCGCAAGGACGCATTTTTTATTTTCCCCCCCATCGGCCAACAAGAACAATTTCTGATCGTAGCTCAGGTAAGAAGCAGCGGCGGCGGCGGCGGCGGCAAGGGCGATTCGTTAAAAGTCATCCCGCCCACGAAGCTCTCCTCGTTAGCGACTCTGAGAGGCGCGCCTGCCGAGGCGTAAAACAAAAACGTCTCGATTAAATTGAGCGCGAGAGAGAAAGACTACCGGTCAGAAGAATAAAAGTGGATGCGCGCCGTCTCTCTCTCTCTCTCTCTCTTTCTCTCGTTCTCCGGGAAATTTAAGGAGAATAAGAGAGGAAGAAGGCCGAGAAATACGAGGCCGAGCCAGGAGCGTGCAGTAAAAGGAATCCCTGAAAGAACCATTGAGGAAATTAGATGACCGAAGGAGAAGGGAAAAATTAGGAAGACACCGGCAAGCCTCACTGTACGAGCCGCGCAGATAAGACGACAAAAATGAACTGAACCTCGAGCGGGGAAAATAGCGTATATACCTGCTTAGGAGAAAAAACCGAGGCACCGAGGAGACAAAGCGACAGAGTAAACAATTAGAAGTGGACTGGTCTCGTTACGGTGTCATGTGTCCTCTGTCTTTTCTGCTCCTCCGAGGGAGAGCTTTTAACGTATCTATTGACAGCGTCGCCTCGAAACTTTCTTTCTCCTCGCCTTTCCGAGACAGAAGAAAAGTCACATCTCCGATGAAGCCATAATAAAAGGGCTCGGATTCAATTTATTTAATGAGCGCAGCGCGCTGCCTTTGCGGAGTAATTACTGCAGGTCATATCAGAGAGAGAGAGAGAGAGAGGGCTGAATTAATCGCTCGAGTCTCCGAGAATATTCGGAGGTGATTGTACATGTGAGAGGAGCCCGCTGAGCGCGCTAGTCGCTGTTTAAGCTACGGCAAACTTGATGAACGGACGAATTTCGCTGTTTTACAGAGCGTGAATTAGAATGAATTCACCCGGGCTTTACGACAGTGTAAATCTTGATTTTATCCCGGGTGAGAACAATCCGTCTTCCTTTTTAATTTCCCCTCTGGCGAATGTTTATTTTACTCGATGCCGTTCCGTCGTATTATGAAAATTTCAGGCCAGTCCGGGCTAACGAAAGCGCGTACTCCCCTTTTACGCGCACATACGGCTGACTGAATTACTCCTCGACTACTTTTAACCGGACTCTTCAATCTTGTCGTTCTTCTTTAACGAGCTGGCCCGATTCGGAATGTTACTTTAAGGACGTAAAGTTTGACAATAACGGGGGCCAGGTTCGCTTTAAGCTCTCCGTTTCTGCAATCTGTTTTTAGCTCCCTTTTGCATCGGCGACAGGCAGGCAGCATCAGAGCGCGACGAGCAAGCTAACGAATCGTCGGCGTATATAACACTGATCACGAGCTGTTCTAGGTAAACATTCGTTTGTAGCTGGGGGATCAGGGTTTTCTGTCTTTCTTCTCTTTGCCTTTCTAGTTGCCCGGCGAGTAGGCTGACAGGGCCGGCCGACGTCCGTCCTCTTTCTGCTCGGTCTTTATTAATCACGAAAACTCTCTTCTCTTCTCCATTCGCTTCGCTCCTTTTGCCTTTTTTTTTTATCCGCGTTAAAAACTCGGGGAAAAGAACGCTGAAAATTTCAGCGTTTTAAGCCAATTTTCCAAGGCAGCAGATTTTGCGTTTTGAGAAATAATAAAAATATTAAACGTTCCTCGCTCGTAAAAGTCTGAGAGCTTTTTAAAAGCAGTTTAGCCAAAGCTCCGCAGAGAGCGAAAAAAAGAGTCGGCGGAAAATGACGAGTGATACAAAGACACTGTCAAGTACCGGCGTCGGTTTAGGAAGAAAAAAAGAACCAGCTGAAAGAGCTTCGAAGGCAAAAAACGTTACAGACACATAATTAAAATCAATGCAGTCGAGACTCTCGAGAGTCGTACAGCAGCAACTACTCCGCGAGGGTCTATTCTGCAGAAGTAGCGAGCGCCGAGAGTGCCGCCGGCGGCAAAGAATCGCTGGGGAGGGGCGGCAAAGGTCTGCGAGCGAGAATAAATACCCCTAACGAGCGTGGAAATTGACGAACCTTTCGAGGGCCCTCGACGAACCGACTGCACGCGCACATTTTTTAAGCCATAAGCAAATTTCGAAAACGCTCGGCTTTTACAAAGCTCCTTGCCGAACGAGGCAATGACTCTCTCTCTCTCTCTCTTTGTGTCACCGAAGCCCCTGCGGAGAGACCGCGATCGAATCAGCGCCGATTTAAATATCAAACGCCGGGCTCTGGAGGGGGGATTGTTTTGATGGCGAGGGTGAGAGAGTCGAGCTCTCAAAGTCGATAAGTCAGAACCCGATTTTCCGAGATTCAATTTATTTTGCGATGCAGCTTTAATCGCGTCCTGCCTATACGATCCTGGCCGTTTTCCCGAGGAGCGAATTTAACGGGGAATTTATTATGCAAATCGAGCCATTTATTAAATCGAAGCTGGAATCACGACGGGTTTAGAAATATAAAACCGGTTTTTAAAAATCTCGATAATTGGAATGTATTTTTCATCTTTTTACGGTTGAACATTTTTTCTTTTCGCGTTGCGGTAGAAATTTAAACTTGGCCTTTATTAAGTTTGCGTTTAATTACCATCGCTAAATAAAAATTCAAATTTTATTACACAGTCCATCGAATAATGCGAAAATTCGATCTCACAGTGGACGCGTGTTGGCTCGATAAAACAATTTCGTCTTAATACGGCTCATTTTCTTTCGGGATATCGTTTCGCGCTGAAGCAGCTCCAATTATAACTTTACAAAATTGAATTTTATTTTTCGCACAAATCTTGAAAAATTCCGAAAATTCAGCTTTTTAATTAAACCTTTTAATAACGCGAGGACGTCATTATCTTGTAGAAAATGAGTCTTGTTAGCCGGAAATTGATCCCGCAAACGAAAGAAATCAACTGATAAAAATGCAAAAGGGTACGAAAAAAAAAAAAAAAAAAACAGTGGATGAAAATTGTAGGTTCCGATGCGGTCGAGAGCCTTTGTACTTTACATTGTATCGCTCGGCGGGCATTATTTTTCAACATGGCGAATAATCGGCGGGCTTTCGGCATTTTCGACGGGAAAAGCACGTGTGCCGCGCAGTGTGAAATAAGCGAACAATGCGCTCACTCGGTTTCGGGGAAATACGCGCGCGTCGGGAGCGAGAGAGAGAGAGAGAGCTGGATAACGAAGCGTGCGTCGCTGCTGCTTTCGGCATCAGGCGTCATTCTTCTGCTCTAATCCATTAATTTATGCGAATGCGAATGCGGATAATTATGCTTTTCTGCACCGAGA
Organism: Ormyrus nitidulus; assembly: GCA_900474335.1. Classification (NCBI taxonomy): domain Eukaryota; kingdom Metazoa; phylum Arthropoda; class Insecta; order Hymenoptera; family Ormyridae; genus Ormyrus; species Ormyrus nitidulus. Next base: position 3,528 of record UCOL01004403.1, read on the forward strand.
GATTTCACCCTTTATGCGGGGGGGGGGGGGATCAATGCTTTTATTCGCGCATCGCTTATTTGCCGCTAATTTCACTTTATTGTGCGATATAGAAATGTTGGTGAAATAATGCGTGCTGTATCCCTTTGTTTCTGCCTGTTCGAGTAATTTTCCAGAACGGAAAATAGAACTAATCTGCCGAACTGAGCGCGGATAATTGCTCCCGTAATTATATGTACTAAAAATCTAACGGGTCCTGTTGCTTTGAATCCAATTGTGTCTATGTCCCTCCAGCCGAATGTACCAAGCAATTACAAAGTTAAATTAGTTTGATATTGCCCAAATATTGAAGAGGTTTGGATTAAACCAGAGGGTTATAGTTCGACATCGCATTTAGTTTATTCCTCCTGATTCTGAAAAAATCCATTAACCTCGATCCCGGGTATTATTTGTTTACGCGAACTTAAAGAAGCAGCGGCTTCATACGAGACATCGGTAGTTCTATAAAGCCGACTTTATTGTAGACATCGGTTTACGGTCCCACCTTATAATAAAAGTGCGACTTACAGCGTCGAGCCGAGGCTCATTTCATTCAATAAAACAATACCTACATAGGCCATTTGCAGGGTTTAATGGGAGCAACAAAAATAGGCTTACCTCGAAATGGTGTTCGCTCCGTAACGTGTAGGCAACTTTTATAGTAAGGAACCTGGTTTTACTGTCTAGTTGCAAAAAGTCCTGTCCGAAATTAAATTAAACTGAGAAAATGAAATGAATTTCATTATAAGGAAAAGCTGGAGGGCGAAGAGTCAGGGATCGACGTTTCCGATCGAGCAATATTTAACGCTCGACGAGAGCAGGCGATATTTTCGGGCGGCAGAGAAGTTTCAAGAGCAGGATTTTAGGGCAGAGTCGATGCCCGGGCAATTAGAACGTGACTAGCAACTAGCGGGCATAAGCGACTTCCGGCCCTCTTGAAACGCGAGAGCCGCTGGACTCTCTATTTCCCGCATTCTCAGCGACTAATTAGTCTGTCCGATAAACTCAATTGCTTGCACTCGCCTCTCCCCACCCCCCGGCCCTCCCCCTCTCTCATCCCCGAGCCGTCGCAACTCTACTCGATTAGTGCGAGTCCGTGGGTTAAGCCAATTTTCCGCGTTCGCAGTGCAGGTCAAGGGTCCCTCTCTCGTCCTCCTCCCCCGGCCGCCCGCCAGCTCCCTCCTCGCATTTTTTCACCTCTCTCTCCCTCTCTCTCCTTTCTAATCTTCGGAGTAAACAAAATTACGAGGAACGAGCTGGAAATTTATATCGCCGGGATTATCCGGCTGCGAAATTGAATTGTCCAGAGCGGAGAGCCGAGCGGAGGGAGCAACGACTTCCTTCCTTAAATCCTCGGACACGCGGAAAGGAAGCGCGGGACTATTTAACGGCCCCGGGAGAGGTGTTATACAAGATCGGCGCTGCGCGCTGCTAAATCCGCTCCGTATATAAGAGGGCGACCTCTAAAATATCGGCGAAGTTTCGAAAGCCGGCCCGCCGGAAACGAAACTCTCTCTCTCCCTCCTTCCGCGGGAGCTTTGTTCGACGAAGGCGCGCCGCGCTCCGCCGGCAACTTCCACGGAATCGCCACATACATTACGCTACCGAGTGGCGAAGGGGACAGCCAAAGGTTATCCTTAACTTTGCGCTTGTCTCTGCGAGCGCGCGGCCCATTTTTCAAGCCCCCTTTTGCCTTTTAACTTTTTTATTCAAAAAAGCAAACTTTATTCAAACGAATCGCCCGGCTACGGGACCGCCTGACAAAGAACCCAACATTTCAAGTGAATTTAAACTCCCAAAGTCCTGCACCTCCTCTCTTCCGCCGGTGTCTTCCCGGCATTGCGGGCAAGGATTTTTAAGAAACGTCATTTCTTCCCTGCGATTTTTCTGCGAAACTTCTGCCGGCGAAGGCAAACTCGGACGAGAGAATTAATTACGTACACGTAGTTTGCACAGACAAAACTTTCTAGAAACAGATCTAGTTTCCCGCTTAAAGTTGGTTATGCGTTTTCGAAATTGCTGTTTTATTTGGACAGAGGTGTCTCGTACATTTTCCCCTGGTAATACTGCACTCACAAAAAAGGTTATCGAAACAACCGCATTTTTGTTAACTATATCCAACAGAAATTCTGTCAAATCAATAATTTGTAGTAGAAAATGCGGCTGTTTCAATAACAATTTTTTCTCAGTGTACATTCAGAATTGCAGCACTTCTCGACGGATGATTTTTGATTCAAGAAGCTTTCGATTATGATAAGAGCATCCACTGGAGTCTAGGAGTAGCTCACGTAGGAAATGAGGTAGCTGCCATAGAGACCTGCATAATGTTCTCATCCTTTGATGTGTACTTCATTGGCTCAACTGACCTACCCGATATTGCGGCACACTGATTCAACACTGTGCAAATTAATCTTCCCCTTCCGAGTCACTACTAGGCAAACCTTGGAATTTATCTTGGTAATCTGGTTCTACTTTTCTTTTAACATATCTCTCAAAATTTAATTAAAGTAAAAGTTCATATTTTAACCTTTTGGAATAAACGCTCGAATTTTCTCGAAAACTTTGATTATTTGTAACAGCTTCCTAGAAATTTGTACATCCGTTTTATAAAATTAAAGAAAAAGCTATTTTTAAGATTAAATTGGGTTAAAATTCAATATATGATAAAATTAATGAATTCACGGGAATTCATAATTCATTATTCCGTTCCGGCGTATATACTGCTAATAAAAGTTTAATCAATCTCGTAATTTGTCAGCCGCGCGAGTATTCCGAATAAGGGCGGGCGGGGGGCGAAAAAGCAGCTCATAAAGTAATTAAAACGAATTGAAAGTCAAGGCTGGAAGTTTCTCCGCTGATATACCTGCGGGCCAAGAGTCAGAAGTCAGGGGCGTTAAAACGGCAAGATTTATATAGGCGCGCGCGCGCGGAGCTCAACTCGCGAGTGAAAACGAAGCTGCAGCAGGAGAGCGGAGCTCTGGGTCAGTATTTCAGGCGGCGGCGCGCGCTCGCTCGCGCCGGCCGAGGCGAACTTTATGCAAGCGCGATTTTACGGCGCAACAAACTGTCGCGTCCGCGAGCGTGAAACGGTAATGCCTTCCGCTCGTATAACCAGCCGCACTCGGCGGTCTACATAACTCATGTCGGTCGCTCGCTGCCTGCCTCCCTGCCTGCCTGCCTGCCAGCCTGCCTGGTGAACCGCCGCAGGAGAGATCCTTGCCCCTAGTCCCGGCCTCCGTTAGTCGAGCCTTCTTCGCGGTCTTTCGTTCAAACGCTCCTTCTGCACTTCGAACCCTGCAAAGCTCTCTCTCCTCCCGGATGGCAGCGCGCTATCCACGATCCTACCAGGACACCTTTTGTACAAGCTGAGAAATCATTCTTATTATAGCCACTGTACCTCGATAAAATCAACATTCAAGTCTCTGTATCAGAAATAACGATTACCATTGTCAATACAACAAATTGACAGAATTTAATCAATCAAAGGCACAAAAGAGTTTTCTGCCTTATTTTCTTTAGAAATTCTTCTAAACTTTGCGTCTTATGTATGAAATTAAGCATGAAATCTAAACAGAGTCTGTTTGCTTGTTTTAGTATCATGAACAACAACAGCGTGGAGAAGCCAGACCCCGACAACATCAAAATGTTTGTCGGTCAGGTTCCCAAGGACTTGGATGAGAACGATCTCCGAACCATCTTCGAGGAATTTGGTCGGGTGCATCAAATCAACGTACTCCGCGACAAATACACTGGCAGCAGTAAAGGTAAGCACTCCATCTTTCCCCTGGAAAATGCGTGATCAAAATTCTCATTACCCCTTCGATAAACGACGCGTGCTAATCGGACTAGTCCAGATAAAGCAGCCAGAAAAGTAATTTTTTTCGGCAAACCTGATTAAGCCATGTTATTCGAACGGCGGGCTTAATTCCAATCGGAGTAAGCCGATTAACGGACGATTACCTCCTGGCCGGTCGAAGCGCGCGATGTTTTTCCAATTATGCGCGTGTTGTTTTGCGGTTTGCACTCGGCCCCCAGACGATTTTAATCTCCCAAGTCAAAAATCCCTGGTTACATATTCGGGTTTATCCTCCGGGTATTTTTTTTTTTTTTTAACCAAACTTGCTGCGGAAACAAGCGTGAAAATCGCGTATATACCCGGTAAATACGAGCGACAGCGGACTAAAAAGGAACTACGCAGCCCGAGCGAAATATCGATTTTTCATCGGCGAGATGTCTGCCCGCTCGTAATTCGTCGTTGTCGAAGATTTGCGAGAACCGCGCGCCGTCTCTGTATGTATATACGTTTCTTCTTGCCAAGTTCTCGGCTTTCTAAATTGACTCAGATAACAAGGTGGTCGAGTGACAGAACCCGAGAAAATGGCCGTCATTTTCTACAAATAAGGAGACTACGCGCCGAGACCGCTGGTTATATAACTTATACACACACACGTACCCGTACACCGTGAAAAGCTGGCTTACAGCATTCTGCTCTGACGTAAAGAGCGAGATAGTAGAGAAAATGTAAGGCTTTGTTCAAGCGGAATTAGAATTCCGGAAATTATTTTCTTAGTTCTTGAAATATTTAGAATTTCAAAGCCAGACACTTGTTGATCGACTGTCGTGTGTTTTTTAAAATACGGCCAACTTTTAACTTTAAAAGTACAGAGGTAAGAACTCGAATTTCCACATGGCTTGATAGTATGTGGAATGAAAGAATTCAAAATGTTCAGTGCAATTTTTATAATAATATTCAGTTTAAATAATAATAGTTTAATAAAGCTTTTTTTATTAATATTCATTTTCTGTGCCAGCTGATAAAAGAACTTACTGCTTCAAAAAGTAAATAAACGCGCAACTTTACCATTCATAATAATTTGGAAGCCAAAAATTCGCCAATAAAATAATTTACAACTCATAGAGCGAGCCCCGAAAGAGGCAGAAACGAAAGTATGAAAAAACATAAAACTTTTACGAGTGTTGAAAAAGCGGTGAAAAGCGTGCGCGTCGGAGGGGACCGCGTCTCGCGAAAGTAAAGCGAGAGTATAAGAAAGTAAGAGTGAGAGTCGAGGGCTTGTCGTCGCGCCCTTGCATGGGCGACATCGCCACAAAGCGACGAATGGAAAATCGATGGTCACGGAAGAATAAGAAGAAGAGGAGGCAGAGCACCGGTGCGTCTATCTCAGCTCCTGCATCGATCGCGGCGGACAACGCCGGCACATAACAGTATATATACTCCTAGCCTCCTTATCCTCCTCGGCCGTGTCCTTCATAGAGCGCAGCTTCACGGCTTTCCTCCTCCTTCTTGGCCGACAAAACGTACGATAAGCGTACAGAAGCACCTCGGTATAAAGGAGCGCGCGAGAGAGAGAGAGAGAGAGACTTGCCGGGAGACGTCAGGCGCACTCGCGTAATTGGCACTCTGCTCCGCTCGTCCGAGACGCGCGGCAGCCCACCTCGAAGGCCCTGATCGCAATTATGCCAGCTTCAGAGTTCTGCCTCCTTACGGAAAGGAAGAGAGAGACCGACTCGACTTAGACCTCAGCTGCGAACTGCCTCTTATCTCTCCGCTCAGCTCATTTTCTAGGATTTTTCAAAATCTACCTAGAATACTGCCGAGACAATTCCAGCTTCTTTTTCTTATTCTATTTGTTTCAGAGTCGTTTGCGAGAATTTCTCATTTTAAGCTTAATTAATGGTTTCTCTGCAAGGAATTAGAGGAATTATAAAAGCTGTGTATTTAAACTTGAGCGGCGATATCTAATAATTTATCTCGAAAGGTAAAAGAAAAACTTTAAAATTGAAAGAAGTCTTCCGGATGTCTGCAGGACCGATTGCTCAGCTCGAATCCGTTTTAATCCGATTAAAGTGGAGATCCTTTGCGAAGCTAACATCTGCAGGGTAATCCGGTCAGTATCGACAATGAGATCTTTTTTCTATCTGAATTATCAATTTTAAACTTTGAATCTTAGCAGTAAGATTTCGCACTCCGTTATTCAAGCACTTAGCCATAATGGGATAATCTCGTTGAAAAAAATATTACTACATTTATTAGTAAAAACTCATTGTACTTTTATTTTTATTTCATTTTTATTGATGGTTTTAAAAAAATACAAAAATGTAAATATTTTTTAAGTTGATACAAGTTACATAAGTTAATTGTGTTTCTAGTACAAATAAATATTAAACAAAAAATTTTAATCTCTTTTATTACCACAGTTATATTGATTATTCTATCGAGTAACTCAATTGACAAAGATTATTCTTTACTAGGAAAGACCTGCCAGTTATTCGATACGAATGAATCAATTATAGACAATATTAATGGACGATCAATACCGATTAATATTCTAGAAATGTCAAACCTCCCCTGCGATTGTTATTGGCATTTTTACAGACTAGGTTGAGAATTTTTTAAACCTCTAAATTACTTAGCTTAATCGATAAAACTGTTTTTCTATGAAAAAAAGATGACGAGCTTCATTCGAAAACGATTGATATTTAAAATTTGCAAGCTAATTTGCTTAGCGGACAGTGCTCGAGATTTCCTTTGGTACCGAGGGCTCGTTTCGAAAAAAGAACTCGGTCATAAATTGAGTGTCTCCCTCCCCCCGGCTATAAACAGCGTCCGCACATGTGTTAAGCGCCGGGCAAAATAGGGCTCGTACTCGACCCGAGCGGCGATAACAAGGAAGCGGCGTTAGTCGGGCTAATCGCGTCGCTCCAATCATTAGGGATTGTTCGTGCTTAAAGGTATATTCCTCCTCGCAGGCCGGGCCGCGTTATCCGGACAATTCGGCAGGAGGTACGTAACCCCCCAGCACGCCGTCTATGAAATTACCGCCCTACGCGCAGCAATCGATCCTCTCCCTCTTTCGGGCACCCTCGCATTAGCGTTCGGGGCTTCCCCGTTCAGAGGCGACGGATCAGAAAGCAGGGCCAAATATTGACTCCGGGCAAACACGTTGGACCTCTTCGCGATCGTGACGAACCCAAGCCGAGGCTAAGCAACAGCTGCCCTTTGCGCTTCGCCGTTCCCTCAGCTTTTCGCGCGAACCGGAATATTCTCCGAAGCTTCTTCGCCGCTTTCACCGCCGGCTCGTCGGTCTAGTGGAAATAAATACGCTCGCGGTAGACGTCGCGACTGACGAGATAATCGAGGCTATCGGTGCGGCGACTCGGACGAACGGATGGCTATTCTGTTACGAATTTTGCCGATCTATTTGTCAAACAGAAATTTTAGCTCCCACAAATAATTCGGTAATATTAAAAGAAAATAAAATCCAAGAAATTCTGCAAAGAGCTCGGTAAGCCACATCGATAAAATTCGCATGATTGAATATCGGGCCAATAAATTAAGTAAACGCGCGATAATTTTTCGATAAAATTCAATTCGAGCTAGGAAAACCGGCAGGGGTCTCGTTGGGGCGTCGACTCGTTCTCACTCCATATAGGCGGGCACTTACTCGCGGTATAAGGAAACGCAGAGGCGTGGCCCTTCATATATCCCCTGGAAGAATAAGGGACGCCGGCTTTTTCTCCGGGATATCTCTTTATAAACGCGCGGGACGTCTGCCAAGAGATAATACCCCGGCGATCGGATTCTTGCGCGGCGCGGCGAGGGCGCAAAAGACAGAAAGCGCTTAATGGACGCGGCGGACGGTGGCAAACTCCGGGTATATATAATGTCCGGGCGATGACATTCGCGGCCGTCCAATTCCGCGCGCGATCCTCTCCTTGCCGCTACGGAAATCGGGAGTTCTCAATTAAAGCGAGTGCAGAATCGTGTTCGCCTTGAGTGCGAGAGGGAGGGAGGACCCGGCAAAGGGGGCAGAGGGAGAGGAAGCTGCCGATGCTCTCGAGGACCCGAAGCCACTAATTGCCTCGCGCATTCCCGTGAAAGCAGCCACTCGGGCCGCGATTATACCTGTAACGCCGCTGCCCCGACTTCTCTCTTTTTTCTGCACAGCTCTGTTATTAGATCGGCGCTGCTTCCGCAGCTGTTTCTCGCTGCTGGAAGCCGTACGTCATTTTCGGACGTTTTTTTACGGCTCAAATATTACTTAAATCTGAACCCTTTGAAATTAGTTGGAACATCCCCGTTGAAATAAAATTTACATTTTCGAGTTGAAAACGCAGCCGACTTTACTAGACGTTTAAAATCAACATTACTTTTTTTTTTCAAAGTTCGACAAAGTAAACGAAACTTTTGCCGGTGTAATCGCACGAATTGCCCTTTTCGCAAAATATTTGGCAGTCCCGGCGTCCCGGTAAACGGAGGAGCCGAAAGAGAGCCGCAAAGCCAAGCGGAGGAAAAAAAGAAAAGCAAAGCCGAGTCCGCCCTGCGGAAAATAATCGCGCCCGGAGAAGTTTCTTGCCGGCGACGCTCGACTACAGTGGAAATGAAGCACGCGGCCGTAGCGTCCGAGAGCCCCTGGACATTAGCGGTGTCCAGAAAAGCCTCGGTCACGTCTCTTGTAGTGCCAGCAAAGTTTTATTGGCTGTCGGTAACTGTGCCCGAGGGACCTTTACTCCCTCTCCCTCCCCGCGCCCCTCTCCCCCTCCCCTCCCGCGACTCTACGACGATCCTTGAATAAGCGATGCGAATCTCGCCCTCTCAGCTACGTGTGAGGCGCTCCTCGTCGATCTTTGATCAGCCCGCCGAGAAATTGTACGATTAATGTGCTGCCGATAAATCTCGGCCGGGAACGTTTTCATTACGTCGGGGGAGAATGAATATTACTCGCGGCGGCTGTTTCGCATTTATCAAGGCCATCGAAATTCCGACGGGCCGACTTCAATTGCCGTGTGTGTGTGTTTTTTTTTTTTTTTTTTTTTTTTTTTAACTTTTAAAAGAAGAATATACTAGGAAAAAGCGGCAACAAATGTCTCTGTTAAAGCGTTAAAAAGTAGCAGTAACCCGCGGATTTTAATTACAAAAAGTTGGATTCTATTTCCCGGCTAGGCATTAACCCGAGAAGCTTGCGCGTATAGGCCAGGATTATTACAGCGATATTTTTTATCTTCATAAAATTCCGTAATTCGAAGGGACGAGAAAGAGAGAGAGGAGAAAAAAAAACGTATGATGCGTCATTAAAATCAATATCACCTGTCGAAAGTGCTCATTCCTCGGGATTTATGTCCTGTGCATAACGAGTGGGAGCTGCTGAGCCTCGTAAGCGTATCTATTTTAAGGCCAGGCTATAACGCCGCTCGCGCATATAATCGATTTCATTAGCTCGTAAATTTCGCATTCCCGCAAACCGCAAATTCCCTATATATCTATATACATCTGCGTGTCTGTCTATGTATTCCGCGCCCGAGGCGACTGTATATAAGCGTGTGCCCTTCGCCTCTGCCGATGGAAAACGCAACCGTTACATTCGTTAATACATCGCGAAAGGAGTCGCGGGATGGATTTACGGCACGGCCCTTGCTCCCCCTTTGTAAGAGGATCAAACTCTTTTTTCCCGCGGAGCGCGGCTACATTTTTTTGCGCTTGCATTGTAATTGTCGCCGCGCGTGGAAAAAAACATAATACTTGCTCGAAACAGCGATGAATTCAGAGCTGCATTTATATACGCCGCTATTTTCGGGACAATGAAAAAAAGCTTGATTTATATGCGGACAACAATTTCATTGAGAGGGCCGAGCTTTTGAGGATATAGTAAAAAAAATTTTTAGCTGAAATTTCGTTAAAAATATGATGGCGGCGAACGAAAAATAAACTGAATTTAACAATGCCTTAATGCAGTAAATCTCTCTGATCCATATTTAATTGAAAATATTGCAAGCTTGCGAGGTAAAATCCGGGATTAAATCCAGCCGAGTCTTGACTTTTTTATTCTTAATAATATTTAGCATTATATCATCATCAGTCAGAGAATAAAAATAGAAGCGCCGACGTTGTCGCCGTAATATTAGCCAGTTAATCGCGAAGAGTCCCGAGCCTCAACCCCCCGAGCACCTGCTACTAAACGCCGCGGGAATTAACCAAAGATGAAAAACTTGTTACCCCGCATCCGGGCGGTCGTTTCGCTCTGGAAAAATTGGGCTGCGAATTTCGGCGGAGAGCAGACGGGGGCGTGCGATGAAATTACTTGTAAATTATATAAAGGGGTGCCGGGCGGATAAAAAAAAAAGAAAAAAAAAAGAAGAGAGAGGAGCGCCGAGCGGAATAAGGGCGAAATTTCGCCGGAGAAATCTCTCTGCGCTCGGCGGGAGCTCGCGCGTAATCGCGGATCGCGCCGAGAGGCAACAAGCATTTTTCATCGGCTGCGAAAAAGAGAGTGCGCTCCACAATAAGCCAACCCCTCGTACCTGCCCCTCTCTCTCTCTCTCTCTCCCGGTCCCGAGGGTCTGCCCCCACGAGATGCTCGCCGAGAATGCTAAGTGGGAAAGAGAGAAAGAGAGCAAGCAATGAGGGAAGCCAACTGCTTTAATTTAAACTTGCGTGCGGAATTCGGCGAGCGCTCCTTTTCTTCCTTTGCTTTCGCTTTCGCCAGTGTCGAACGGCCCCGGGGTGGGGGGGCGATTAATTGAAGGCAATATATTTTTTTTTTTTCCACCGAGGGCGGGCTTCCCCGCGCATTCGCAACGAGCAAAAAGGGCTGAGAGCTCGGGGCTTGATAATTAGAATTTTTCGTTGTTGCACTCGCGCGCGCGCGTGCAATCTTTGCGCTTTCGAGACGAGCAATAAATTTCCCTCGCCGAAAAGGAAAAGAGCTCAGGCTGAAATCGATGCTGCGTAATTAGCTTCCCCTCGAGTGTGCACGAAAAACTTGGCTTCCATTTGTTCGGTACGCTACTTTGGGTTTAAAGGATTTGTACCGAGTAAAGTTTAAAAAGCCCCCGGCTAGTCAACAACATCGAGCGAATCGGCAAAAATCGGAGCGATTAAAGGAAAGCAAGTGGCCATAACTCGGCTCCGTATAGAAAAAGGCGCAGCTGTAGGGCTTCTGGCCGGCGCCCGAAATCGGGAGGTCGCTCGTCGCAAGAAGGAGGTGTTTAAGGCTCGAGCTCTGAAAATCAGATTATTATCAGGCGGTAAATCATCAACCGGATGATTTGCACCGACAATCGTCCGGGATAACCGCTCTCGCGCCCCCGGTTTTTGCAATCAAAGCAAACTCGAGAACTTCTGGCTTTCAGCCAGGATTATAAGAGCCGTGCCCGTGCGAGCGGCTCCAAAGTTTAATTTCTCAAATCCTTGCAGTTACTTCCCTGCCCTCCTCCCCCCCCCCCCTCTCGCAAGCGT
>UCOL01004404.1:0-14798 GCA_900474335.1 Ormyrus nitidulus
TTTCTACTGATCTGAATAGTAAATATTCTTATTTTTCTTCTCATATCTGAAATAACGATACAAAATAGTAATTTTTACTCTTTTTTTTCTCTCAGTGCATAAGTAACAAACTTATGAAAGGACAAAAATGATCGTGGAAGAATATAAAATTACAGCAGTATTCAATGCTTTGTAATACAAAGAAAATGTGATTTAACTCAATAATTGATTAAGCCATCTTGCGAAAATAATTTTTTAATTTTTAAAAATTTTTATTTGTCGTTTGATTGAAACTGAAATCGTGCAATAATATTCAATGTCACATTGAAACATCAAGAGTTAAAATATTTTTAATTACGCACGATCTTATAATATAATATTTTATTACGGTTTATCTCGATCGTAAAAAAGAAAGATAAATACTATTTAAAAGAGAGCTCGATTGAGTACTGAAACAGAAAGTCAAGAGTACAGAGAAGTAATACTGAAAAAGAAATTAAAAGCAATTAAAAATGGCAAGATTCATTCTGCTAGCTCTTTGCGTTTTCGCTTTCGTCGCATTTGGTAAGCATTTTTACTATTCAGCAGTTTTTTTTTATTATCCTTTTTATTTTATTTATCAACAGTTTTTTAATTGCCTAATTTTTTTTGTGTCTAAGCGTACGCTGCAGCGTTCGCTGGACCTCCAAACCAGACCCAAAAGAACGGTAAGTTTACAGTTTTAGTTTATTAAAATATTGCATTCTCCTCGTTTTAAAATTATGAAATAAATAAATTATTAGTAATTGTACGTAATTTTGCTATCGATAGTTATGTACATAGTATAAGAGTTTAATACAAAATTAATAAATTAACCACTATTTTATCGCAGTTGACCGAGGATCATGCAGTACTCCAGGCGAACAATCACAAATAGAATGCAACGATTGCTTCTGCAGTGACGCACTCCGACTTCTTTGTACAGATAGAGATTGCGATAGATCAGGCTAAGAATTAATAACTCATGTATGAATAATTATAAACTTTTATCATGGAATAAAAGCGCAATTGTAAAAACTTAAATATGCGTGGATACTATTCTTGAAAATCTGAAATCTCCCTGCAAAAAGGGTTAAAAATCTTCCTTCACCCAAATACCTCCTCCAGATATCCGCTCCGTCGTCCCCCCTCGTACATGGAGAAAAATCGCTAGTAAAATTTACTTAAATACAGATTTTTACTTAAGTAAAATTTGCTGAATGTTTAAGCAAAATTTAATTAACTTTTTAAGTAAAATTTAGAAGAAATTGTATAAAATAAAAGTGTATAAATTTTATTTATTTAATATTCCACAGTTAATAGCACTTTAATTTTCTTATTTAAATGTTAGTACTGGCCATCCAATACTAAATTTTAAAATGCCGCACTTTTCGCGTGTTAGTTCCAAAGACATGTCGTAATCTAACCTCAAACTTAAGGAGTCTCATACGTTTGTGCCTTTTTCACAACCCTGCATGCGGGAAGCGAGGAAGGGTCTCTCTGTCCGCGAGTGGATCCCCGTTCACCGCGCGCCCCATTCGCAGCCAACGAACTCAATATTTTGTTTACGTTTTCCCTTAGTTCTCTGTCAAATTTCTGGATGTCGATTGATAGCGAGGCGCATTTTTATTTCTCGATTGTGTTTCTATAAAACTATAGCTGTTTTAACAATCCGTTATCTTTCTATTTGTTATCTATAGTTATCTGTTTTGTTTAACCAAGTAAGTAAATATTGCTTAATAAACTTCAGTAAAATTTACTTACTGAACTAGCAAATTTTGTATGACTACATTTACTTAACTTTTTAAGCAAGTTTTACTTAAAATTTAGTAAATTTTACTAGCGATTTTTCTCCGTGTAGCAACCAAGTGCCCGAAAATCAAACGGAGCGAAACGTAGGTGAAAAGAAGCGTAATTAAAATATTTTTAATTACGCACGATTTACAATATAATATTTTATTACCGTTTAGCTCGATCGTAAGAAAGAAAGATAAATGCTATTTAAAAGAGAACTCGATTGAGTATTGAAACAGAAGTCAAGAATACGGAGAAGTACCGATTTAATACTGAAAAAGAAATTGAAAGTTAGTTAAAAATGGCAAGATTCATTCTGCTAGCTCTTTGCGTTTTCGTTGTATTTGGTAAGCATTTTTACTTTGATTTTTAGTTGCAATTTTTGTTTTGATTATTCTTTTTATTTTACTTTTCAAAATTTTTTTATTAACAAAAAATTTGAATTAACAAAAAATGTTTAATTTTCTAATTTTTTTATGTTTATATAAGTTGCAGCTTCCGCTTTCGTACACCCAACCCAGATCCAAAATAACGGTAGGCCTACAGTTTTAGCTTATTAAAATATTACATTCTCCTCATTTTCAAATTGTGAAATAAATAAATTATCAGTAATTTATTATAATATACATAATTTTGCTATCGATGCTAACTCCTGTTAGTAAGTTAGTAACTAACCACTGTTCTATCGCAGTTGACCGAGGATCATGCAGTGCTCCAGGCGCAGGAGCAAAAAAAGCATGCAACGATTGCTTCTGCAATAGCGAAGGCCGACTTATGTGTACAGATAGAGTTTGCGATGGATCAAGCTAAGAATTAATAACTTATATATGAATAATTATAATCTTTTATCATGGAATAAAAGCGCAATTGTAAAAACTTAAATCCGTGTGGATACTATTCTTGAAAACCTGAAATCTCCCTGCAAAAAGGGTTAAAAATCTTCCTTCACCCAAATACCCCCTCGCAGATATCCGCTCCGCCGTCCTCCCTCGTAACAACCAGGTGCCCGAAAATCAAACGGAGCGAAACGTAGGCGAAAAGAAGCGCCGGAAAAGAGAGGGAGCATTAACGTCTCAATTCCCGTTCTCGCGCCTCGGCGATTCGGCATTTAGCGGCGTACCTCCCCGCCCCCTCCCTATTGGCGCAGGCACACACATACGCCGCCTGCGTTTTACGGCCCGTATTCAGCAATTTTCCATATTGAACGGCGCGCATCCCCCGTCCTCTCATTTTCCTCTCTTTCTCCGGCGAATATTCTCAAATCGACGGGAGGGAGAGATGTGACACTCGCAGACGCCGAGCGCGCGCGAAGGAGCCGCGATCTGTCCTGCGCAGCGCGAATGTGTCTGTATATGTATATATATATATATGTATACGCGCCTGTATATATTACGCTGTATTGCGATTCGGCGCAGCCCGATTGAATGGGGAGCGGAATGGGGGAAGCGATGATTTATTGGAGCCGGTGATTTATATAAACAATGTTCCAGTCGCGCGAGGCCGCTTTTTTTTCTGCAAAGGAAGGAGCTTTTGCGGAGAATCTAGATAGCGGTGAAAGGAGTTCGATGAGTTGGATTTTTAAAAAGTTTTGGAATAAAGAAGCGATATCGTCTCATCGACTTCACTGGTTGATAACGAAAATTGAGCTTCGAGGTAGCGGTTTATCTTATCGAAGAAGGTGATAATCTTTGGAAAGCACAAGATCAGCACAAGAAGGTGCCTTCAACATTCGTGCTCGCTCCTTTAAACCCTTATCAAATTAAAATTTGATAAATGTACTATTATAATATTTACAAAAAAATTTTTCTCCGTATATGAAATTTATATTTTTTTTTATCTAAAAACTATAATTAGTAATGAACTTATAACCAAATAACTTGATTTAATCCATAATAATCCATAATAATCTTGTTTCATAAAAACATCTTTCTAGTGCTTATCATGATTTTATTTCAATTATAAAACTACTTACAGATTATCAAGTTATCAGGACTAGTAATCTAAATTACCAAAAACTCAAAAACACCGCAGTAATTCATCAGTCAAGGTTTACGACGCACGATTATACACTAAAAATACTTAAATCGCAAACTTCATTTTTTCAATTCAACGAGACTAAGCCAAAGAATACTTTGCGTAATTTGCTCAAATTTACGTTGCAGCTGAAAAAAAATCGCGACTTCCTCCGTCATTAATCAGCCGGTCCGAGCCCATAAATCTCGCTCGAATGACTCTGCCCGCGAATTCTTCGCGCGGCAGACAGAAACAATTTAGCCAAAGAAAAAAAAATAAAAAAAGAAGAAGAAGGGCTGGAAAATAATTTCGGCCGCGCATAATAATGATGACCAGCGGCGGAAATTTAACACCGCGCCGGGCTGCGTCTCAAAAGCTCCGTCACGCGACGCGTAAAAGGGAGTCCCTCTCTCGGCGGCCCCGAAAATATATACGAGAACGAAGGCGGAGAACGCCGCGTGATCCTCCCTCGCTTATCAAGTTTTTCGTAATATTCGGAATTTGAATTTAACCGCCAATTATACGAGAATCCCCGGCGATGAGGCTAAAATATTCATCGTCTTAGTTACGAAAAACTTTGCGCCCGGCGAATTTATAACCCTCCCCTCCCCCACCTCTACCGGGGTAACCTATTCGCATGATCTCCCGCGAGGGCCGCGGCTCGTTCTCCCTCTCTTTTTTTGCGCTCGCTCTTTTCCTTAGTCACGCCGGAGGGGCGGAGGGACAGCGGGAACTTCGGGAAACACGATGAAGTTTGCGGGAGAGCGAGAGAATAAGGCGAGCGGAGTCGTTGCGCGGTTTCATTACAACGACGATTGAGGATCTTTGTCGGAGAATTCTTTCTGGGAGGGAAGATTGTGAGGCATTAGGCGAGTGTTTATTGCTTTAGTTTGTTGGCTTGGGTGGATTTGCATAATTTGAAAATAAGTTACTTTTATATTCAATAGAGCAGCGAATAAAATATTACCGAGATTTTAGCGAATGTTTATGTCAGTATTATGAACGACAGAATCAGTTTGCAAAATTATTAACTATTAAAATAATGCTTAGTTATTAAATGAAAAATGTCAAATCAATATAATCGTAAATAATAGAATATAACTCGTCCTAAAAACGGGCAAGAATTTTTTAAAAACCCACTAAAAAATCACGAGCGTCCACGAAGGCATTAAATAGTTCACAAGCTCCACTAAAAGATTCACCTCAAAAGGGTCGCCAACGCAAAAGGAAGCCAGACTCGAGTGCAGGGATCCTTTCGCCAGCCTCTCCTCGGCGCTAAATCTTGCTCTCGAGCTCTTTCCTTCCTGTAGCGAGGATCGCCATAGGCGAGCCACGGGCGAGCCTCGCGAGGTCGTTAGGACGCCTCGCGCCTCGCGCTTCGACACACATCGCCGTGCGCCGGGCTGCCGCGACAATAGGCGCATTGTGCGCCCGCCATAAGCAGTCGGGGGCTAGACAGCCCCGGCCACGGCTATTGTCCGAGTGTCAGTGCCGGGAGGGGCCTCTTATAATACCTCTCTCGCTCTCTCTCTCCCCTTCTCCGTCTCTTGCCCTCGCGTTCTTTCGCGCCGAGGAAGGAACCGAGACCATTAATTGCATTGACGATTTTCGAGGCGATGTTCCGGATGGAAATTTCGATGAGAGTCGTTTTTTTTTTTTATATAGGAAGATCGAGCCTGGATTTTTTTACTTTTGGTTTGTGTGGAGTAAATTAGGAGATTAAAACTACAATAAGCAAAATGCTAATGCGTATTGTCGCTATATAATAGGTAGCCGAACATATACGTATTGATCTCTGTGGTTAATCTATATTTATTAAATAATAAGTAAATAAATGTTTTTTTTAATCATACGGTTTATTTATTACCGTACTTCAGGCTGAAGAATTGAATTTTTGACAACCCCCTTAGTATAATAAATTAGCATAAACTAACAAGGGGAGTATCAACCCACTGGATCATGGATCTTAATAAAATTGCAAGTCATTTCTTAGACAAAAAAAGAAGACACGTGTCTCGGCGTTTATTCAAATGGGCCTTAGTAACAAAATTATGAACTTTTTTTGAAAATTCTAGGGGAAATTGGTGTTTATAAAAATTCAAATATCTACGTAACTAAACATTTTAGTCTATCGAACAAAAATTTAAAAGAAAGTACGCAGCAACAGCTTTAATTTGAGAGTAGTTAGATTAAAAAATATTTATTCGTGCAAATGTTATGCTACTTTAAATAATGTCTCCACAAAAATCAACTGGAACTAACGTTTTTACAAATATACGTTAGTTTTTAGTATTACTTTAACTGTGCATAACTTTGGAATAAATGCATATTTTTTAATCTAACTTTTCTCAAATTGAAGCTCTTGCTGCCCACTTTCTTTTAGTTTGATAGACTAAAATTTTTAGTTACAGATATATTTGAATTTTTATAAACACTATTTTCCCCTACAATTTTTAAAAAAAGGTCATAACTTTGCTACTAAGGCCTATTTGAATAAACGCTGAGACACGTGTCTTCTTTTTTTTTAGCTAAGGAATGACCTACAATTTTACCAAGATCCATAAATTGCATGAAACAATATTCAAAAATTAAAAATTATTTTTCAATCGATAGAATGTAAGCTTTTGAATATCGTCATTTAGAGTACTAATAACTATAAACTTGTAAGCGATTAAATAAACATCGATTTTTAGAAATAGTAAAAATCGAGCGTTAGACTGAATAGACGTAGCCTTTTTTATATTTTTATATTAGAAAACATAGCCCAAAGTTACAATAAGATTCATTCAATAGATAAGCTTAAGTGATTCTTTTTGGTTTAACTTTACGCATATATATTTAAATTGATATTATTCTAAAGCTTTTAAAATGAATTGATTTCATCGTGTACATTTTAAAATAACTTCCTGCAAACAATTTCTCGTGAAATAATTGCATAGAATCACTCGCTAAATAGAAATCAGTCACTTCAAAGAATTTTTTCCTGCAAACAAATTCCGTCAGTATTAAAAATACGCGTTTCAATGCGCAAAGATATCACCAAATAAGTTCATGACTTCTAAATCGATCGCAACATAATGGCACTGCTTTGACTTTGGCCGTTCAAGTGCGTGAATCAGTTGCTGTAAAATCCTGTGCTCGAAGGTTCCGAGCAATGACGAAATCATCGGTGAATCAGTGACTTCATCCGCGATAAGCCAATGGTAATCAGGAAAAATCTGTGAATTCTTTTTGTCGGAGAGATTACCAGGGCTTAATCATATTATCAATTACGCTACAGCAGCTGCTTACTTAGAAATGCATTAAAGTAGGGATTAATTGCACTATGGTGCAACTATAAAAGACAAACATCTACTGACCAATGTGCCAGTGCATTTATACCTAGACTAAAAATTTGCGTCTATTGTTGAAAGCTTTAAAACGCCATGAAAGGTTAGTTAAATTATAAAATTATAAAATAAAAATAAAAATAAATAATAATATTTTAAAATAAAAATTTTATAATATTTTAAAACGTTGATTTTGAAACTTTATTAATATTGCACTATTTAATTTTTATTCGTTTTCTTTAAACAAATTTTTAACATTTTTTCTTTTTTTTTTCAAAAAAATTTTAGTTTTTCAATGTATTATTCCTAAAATTCCGAGTTCCCAAAAATTATTCATCACAAATCTTTTCCATTTCCAGTAATCGCCAGTTTCGTGGTCGTGGCCTTCCTGGCCGTGACATATTCGGCATACGGCACCGACATCATCTGCCCAGCGGAGAATGGCGAGAACGTCACCCTGATCGCCAATCCAGCTAACTGCACGACTTACTTTGCATGCGATCGCGGTGTGCCCATCGAAATGCTTTGTCCGCTGGGCCTGCATTTCAACGACGCTGAGAAGACCTGCGACTGGCCCCTATTTGCTTGCTGCGACCCTGAGTCCGACCCGGAACATAGGTGTCCTAGTAATCAATCTCAAGAAGATTAATGGAACTGACGTGTGTGACCGTGGAATAATTAAAGTGTGAATGAAATCATTTAATATGAAACATGCATTATTGACCGTTTTGTATAAATAAAAATTATTTATTGTGAAATTTTCAGTTTTATAATTTTGCCTGCTCTATTCTTCTAAATGAAATTTAAGAAGCAAAGTTTTTGCTTAAAATATAGACAATTAGTACTAAAAGTTATTTTTTGTTACTTGTTGAATTTTTATTTTGCGTCCAGAATTTCATAACAAAAGTGTTCTAGGAATGATTTCTGATTAATATTTAGACATTAGTTTCAAAACTTCTCAATCATTATTAGGTTTAATCGGGATTAAGAGATTAAAAGATTATATATGTGTAAGACATGTAAAAGACTGAACCAAGCATGTAAATCAACAGTATATTTGGAGTATTCTAACATCCACTTTACAATTTGTAGGCAATATGAAAGGTAGGTTGAAGTATTTCTTTGTTTTCTGATTTTTTAAAAAAATTAACATTTTTAAGAAATTTTAACAAATATTAGCTAGTAGTAATATTTTTTAAATAAATAAACAAACCTGATAAAAAATTTAGTTTTTAAAGTCAATCTAATTATTTACATATAGCCTTACATTCAAAATTAATTTAAAAATTATAAATATATGATTTAATATATATGATGCACTAAATTTAAAATTATTTTTTAGAATACTAATTCATTTGTGTTTCTTATACAT
This sequence comes from Ormyrus nitidulus, assembly GCA_900474335.1. Taxonomy (NCBI): domain Eukaryota; kingdom Metazoa; phylum Arthropoda; class Insecta; order Hymenoptera; family Ormyridae; genus Ormyrus; species Ormyrus nitidulus. Next base: position 8,506 of record UCOL01004404.1, read on the forward strand.
ATTTTTGTCGACTTTTCCTGCTCCAAAATTTATGATTATTTACCCAATCTTTTCATTTTCAATAACCTTTACATTGGCCACCATGGCCTTTCTGGCCATGACATATTCAGCTAACGGATCCACCCACCTGCCCACCTGTCCACCAGAAAATGGAGAAGACGCCCTCCTGCTCGCCAATCCAGAAGACTGCGAAACATACTTCATGTGCATTGACGGCGAGGCTAGCAAACATTATTGTCCTGCTGGTCTGCACTTTAACGATTTTCACAAAAACTGCGACTGGCCCACTACAGCTTGCTGCGAACTTCGTTACGACCCCAATCACGAGTGTCCTAATGATCCGTGGTGAAACAGTTTTAAAGTTGCGATTGTAAGGAGTGCAATTTTTATGAAAATAAGAAATTTGTATAATTATTCGTATTTGATTTTTTTTAATTTGCCTACACTTTCTAACCACCTGAATTCATGTGCTTTGTATTAACAAAAACAGTATTGCTCTTTATAGGACGTTAATTTTGTATTTTGTATTGAAAAATGGTAATCATAAATTTTTTAATCTATAAATTCAGACTTTATTTTTTTATGATCTATATTAGGAATTTATTTATTATTAGAATCTGAATCCTATTGTTCCCCTCTTGGAGTGATTCTCAATTTTATGTGATTTTCAAATAGACTCTTAATTAGCGGTCTTCCATAAAAATGCATTCTTATACGAGATTTGGTTTCTCCGGGCACTCAAAAACTTGAAATACTTCATTTTTCCAAAATCTTCGCCAATGGCCATACCAGCCTTCTCGTCCGATCGCCAAAGTTAAGCAACCGGTTAGTACTTAGATGAGTGACCGCTTGGGAATCTCGCGTGCTGTTGGTGTTTTTTTTTCATTTTTTCCTTCAGTTAATTTTTGATATTACTTGGCATACTTTTTACTATATACTACAGAAGCGATTTTTTCTAATATTATTTAAATCCAGGCTCGCTAAGCGCGCTCTATTTTTCTATTACGTATATTAGGAAGGAGGATGCCCATGGACTAATGGCAAGCTGCCCCTATTCTCCATGATATTTTTGAAAGTTTAAAGCCTTATAATTCTTTTTCCTTGCATTTTCCCATAATGGTTTTGTTGAAATTAAAGATCTTTAAGTGCTCTAAATGATTTTCCATAAAAATTTATATTTCTTTAAAAGTAATAATAGTAAATGTAAGGAAAATTTTAAAAACAGACTAATTTTAAATAAGTGACTTTATCTATGATATTTGAAGCGCGATAGATTTTTTTTTGAAAATTAAAAAAGGATTTTATCAGATTATCAACTTCAAATGAAAGTAGGGACTGATTAATTTATTGCAATATAAAAGTAGAACACTCACTGACATACGCCAGTGCATTGAAAGCCACACTGAAAATTTTACTCTTGTTAATAACTTTTACATTATGAAAGGTAAGTTTACTGTATAATTTGACACGGTTTCGTAGATTTTATCGACTTTAGTACAGATTTTCATTAATTCGCTTCTTGATATTTTGCATTAGAAGGAAAAGAAATATTATAAAATCTAATATAAGAAAAATTGAATTTTGTAGTCAACTTATTACTGAAAAACGGATATTAAATTACTTTAAAAATTTGTCCTAATTTCTTTTTTGCTTACAAAATTCGAGCAAAGGATTCGTATATATTATTCCAAGCTTCCCGTCCAACTTTCGATGATATTTTCTCTATTCTCAGGAATCGTCAGTTTCGTCGTCCTGGCCTTCTTCCTGTCATATTCGGTCTCCGGATCCGACATCGTCTGTCCACCGCACAATGGCCAGAACGTCACCCTAATCGCCAATCCAGCCAATTGCAAGACGTATTTTGCGTGCGAGACCGGAGTGCCTGTCTTGATGAATTGTCCCGCGGGTCTGCACTTCAACGACCTCGAGAAGGTTTGCGACTCGCCCGCTCTGGCTTGCTGTGACCTTCAACTCGACCCTGAACACAAGTGCCCTAATAATCCACGTCCAGAAAATTAATGCAGCTGAAAGTGTTTGCGGAAAGATTTTTTTATAATTTTTAGTTTATGCACAAAATTTGAATTTCGTTAAACTACTATATATATTCTGGAAAATGTGAGTGTATTTAATTGCAATGATTAAGTTGTCTGTGAAAATAAAAGCAATGGATCTATGAAAATGAAAATATTTGACTAATTACTTTTTTAAAATTTCACCTAATTAGTTTCGGGTATCTAAATGAGTCTAAAAAGTAACTTGAAGAGTAATCCAATAAAATAATTCACGAAAATTTATGTTCCCTATATAAATTTCATATGAAAATTTGAATTTTTTCTACTAATTGCCGTCACCATATAACTTTTGTTAATAAAACGAAGGCTTATACAAAAACTATTGAAAATTATAAAAAATTAAAGGAACATTTCGTATATTGTCCTTGGATGATTCCTGAGTTTTCATGAATAATAACTTCAATTGCGATAAGCCAAATGTGATCATCAAATATCTTATTTTAATCGAACTATCAAAGAGGGCATTGATAAAATGTAGCTATATAAAAGAGATTTTAGGCACTTAACGAGCAGTACGTTACACTAAATTGTGGTTTGCTGTACACTTCAAAGTCTACAATCTTCTAAACAACATGAAAGGTAGGCTTACAAATTTCGATATCTAAACTCTAACTTACTTTAAAATTGCGAAAAGACTTATTACGAAGAGATTGAAAAAATACTACAATATTTACTCGTGACTTCAATAATGAAATGATTTGTTTTACACTATACATATTATAAAATATTACTTTTACATCATTTATTTTCGATTTTCAGTCATTCTGAGTCTCGCTTTTCTCGCTCTCTTGTCCGTGGCATATTCGGCACAGGTCTATAATGTCGACTGCCCGGTACCCAACGGTGTTAACGTTACCAACGTTCCTAATCCAAGGGACTGCAAAACGTACTACAACTGTGACACTGGCATTCCATTCTTGATGCCCTGCCCTGCAGGTCTGCACTACAACGCAAAGGAGATGGTCTGCGACTGGCCTGCTACAGCCTGCTGTGACCTCCGTTACGACCCGCAGCACAAGTGTCCTAATAATCCATTGTAAAAGAATTTTGAAGGAAGAACTTAGATCGTTAAATGTATTATGATGTGTCAATAATAAATTAATTTTATTTTTACTTTAATTTTCTGTGTTTTCTATCATTGTTCTACCTTTTTAAGAACTCAATTTCTGATAAATTTGCAATTCCAAAGAATAATTTTACACATTTGACAATTATTGTGATTATTAATCATAGCTTTAAAAAAGAATTAATAATTTAATAAAAAAAATTAAATAAAATTTTAATAATTTTAGTTTTATACAACGCGAAAAATGTATTAACAAATTTTTGTGTAATAATAATTTACGGAAATATATGTATACAATTCGATAACGTTACGAAGAAATTCTTTCATGAAAAGGAAGTAGATTATTATTAAATTGGTGACTTTATCTAGAATAAACGAAGTTAAATGATAAAAATTTATTAATTGTTCTAAACATTGAAAGAGAGAAGAGCGTATAAATTGCAGAATATAATCAGATTATGACTTAAGCGACTTGACAACAGTTGCTGATTTCGTAAAGTAATAAAGTGGGGATTCGTTTCACCTATATAAGACAAATTCTTAAATCGAGGCGCCAGTAATCTTGCGATTAAAATTAAAAACACATATCATTAAGTCTTTTAAATATCATCATGAAAGGTAAGTTCATCTATATTTAAATAACCAGATATAGTGCAAATTGCAATACACCTAGTAAATTAAAAAAAAATAGTTATTAAAAGTGCTTTTTTTTTCTTTTACTATCTACAAGCAATGTCTTTCAATTATTTCTAACCATAATCTGCTAAACGAAAACAAGACTATCTTTATGTTAACACTTTGTTTTTAATTTTCAGTCATCGTTTCTCTCACTTTCTTCTTCTTCGTCATGGTTGCCGTAGCATATACTGCCTACGGTCAAGACATTGAGTGTCCAATTCCAAACCCTGTAAACGTCACTTTGATTCCCGATCCAAAAAATTGCTCAGCATACTATGACTGCAGTTCTGGACTTCCTATTTCGATGCCCTGTCCGAAAGGTCTGCACTTCAATGACTTGGAGAAGGTCTGTGACTGGCCTTCTACAGCCTGCTGTGACTTCAGATACGACCCCAAATTCAAGTGCCCCAATCATCCTGCTCCTCCTTCTCCTCAAACATTGTAATTAGCCGAAGGTGGAACTTGAATATGTGACAAACAGTATTTAAAGTTTTAAGAGACTTGTTATGTTATTAGATAAAATTTATTAAGGTAATTTATGGTAGCCAATAAAGATATTTAATTTGTATTTAAGCTTTTTTATTTTTTCATCCCTGTTCAACATTTGTTCTAATAGATATTAAACACGTTCGTTAGACTTTTAAATAAAAATTTATGAGATAAGATTTGTGATCGAGAAAACCTGGACCTAGATTTTGAACATTTAACCTGGACTATTTTGAAAATAAAAGTAGTTTACTATGGTTTGACGAAGAATTTATTGATAGATAATTTTTTAATTATTCTTAAAACATCTGATAAATATGAATAAAAAAAGTTACTTTTAATGAAGCTGCTTTCAAATTCGTATGCATTGTATTCATGCAAATGAACAAAACCAGACAGATGATAGAAAGATTTTTTACCTTACGAATGCATAAACAGGACAAAAGAATTTGAAATTAACAAATCAGATTATGAATTACGTAGTCCAACTTCAGATATCGTATTTCGTGAGGTAACTGAGTGGGGATTGATTAATTTGTGCCTATATAAGACATATTTTGGAGACCAGCTTGTCAATATCATAATAGTTGCTTCTGAGAATAGTTGCTTATATTTTAAAAACCTTTCAGTCGTCATGAAAAGTAAGTTTAATTGTTTCTTTACCGCATCTTGATTCATCAAACTTTGACAGTTTTAAATTATTTATTTTTATTTAACAATTCTCTTAAAAGACGCGTTTAAACAATAATACTTGTACAATACTTATTTAGAATCCTATTTTATTAAATTCATCAAACGCAAAAATATTTACTGTCAAATTTGATACAGCTTATCAGATAATATTACGTAGCTTACTAGATAATATGACAGTGTCACACATTTTAAATTAAAACGAATATCATTACCCACACTATATAATTACTATTTTTGTATTCGTAGCGTTCGCCATTGTTTCTTTCTTCGCCCTATTGGCCGTCGTATATTCCGTTTACGGTCAAGACGTCGACTGCCCGTTTCCGACTGGTTCCGATCTTCCCAACCTGATTCCCCAGCCAAAGAACTGCTCTGAGTTTTACGACTGCACCACTGGTTATCCGTTCTTGAAGGCCTGCCCTAAGAACCTGCACTTCAACGACATCAAGAAGGTGTGCGACTACCCCACCGACGCTTGCTGCGACCTGCGTTATGATCCTAAGCACAAGTGCCCTAACAACCCCGCAATCTAAGGACCTGGATTAGTCATGGACGAATTTTTTAAGTGCTGTGTAGGGGTTGAAGTGCGAATCATGGAAATTTTGTATTTTAATGTGTAAATTATTGTTAGTTTATTTGGAAAATAAAGATTTTAATTTAGCTTGCAATTTATGGAGAATTTTTATTCCTGACTTGCTTTAAAGAATATTAAAGCCTAATGGGAGCCTTCTGACTTGCTTTACAGAATATTGTAAAGCCTAAAAACAGAGTTTTAAAGCCTAATGGGAGAACTAAAAAATAGATGATTAATACAGCTTATCATTTACAGACTTAATATCAATAGCTTTTATTTAGAGAGGCGTGGAAGAAGATGAGGAAATTTAAGGTTTATTCTAGAGGCATATATATTTTTTGCACAGAAAAAAGTATTATTTAGCAAAAGCCATTGTGATTTGAGCCGTTAAGATAAAACGAATAAAAAATGAATTCAAGAGCGAAAAATATAATCAATTAAAATTTTTTTCTAAAGTAGACATCAAAATAAATAAGTACGTACAACCATAATGATGAAATATTGTTTAAACATCCTTCCTTAAAAAATCCATGAGATGTAATATAATAAAAAATTGTTGGAAAATTTTGAAATTTCGAGGCCTTCAAAAATTGCCGGGCAAAACGGACACCCTCAGGAAAAATCAATAAAAATTGGTTAAATAAGCAATTTTGATCATATTTATAGATACATTTGTTTATAGAGGTTTATGGCAACCGAAGGGTTATTCCACATAAGCCTATCT
>UCOL01004405.1:0-14775 GCA_900474335.1 Ormyrus nitidulus
GCCCTCCGTGAAATCCGTCGCTACCAGAAGAGCACCGAGCTCCTCATCCGCAAGCTTCCCTTCCAGCGACTCGTTCGTGAGATCGCCCAAGACTTCAAGACCGACTTGCGCTTCCAGAGCTCGGCTGTGATGGCATTACAGGAAGCCAGCGAGGCTTACCTCGTCGGTCTTTTCGAAGACACAAACCTCTGCGCCATCCACGCCAAGCGCGTCACCATCATGCCCAAGGACATCCAGCTGGCCAGACGCATTCGCGGAGAACGTGCCTGAATTATTCCCAAAAAAAACCGGCCCTTTTCAGGGCCAAAACGTTTATTTAACAAATAACATTCTATTTCATTTTATCCTCCTATTTACTTGCAATATTTTTTATAGTAATGAAATTGATAGCTTAAAACTGCATTCCTTTTATGTATTATTTTTAATTTAAGTAGAAAACATTTATAAAAAAATGATTAAATTATTTAATTTTAATTAATAATTTTTAACTGTCATTCATATTAAAAATGAATGCATTTTGCATCATTTTTAAATCCGACTACTGTTTGACTTTTTACTATGAAACGTATACAAAACATAAGCAAACGTGAATTTACGTAGTCAGCTCTAAACGACGCTGTTCCAAACAGCGCATTTTCAAGATCGCTTCGCATTGACATACCTACACAGAAAAGCCTGGCTTTTTAATTTCAAAGCCAACGCCTTCCTTTTCGTCACAGACGCGACGTGACTGTCACAAAATCATTCCAAAGTTCATGACGAGATCACAATCACAAGCTTTAGAACAAACTTGATTGAAAAAACTTTAGTGCTACTTTGCCAAATTGTGATACATGGTTTATCGTTTATGGCAGTGGCATATGGTATTATCATACCGAATTATAAAGTACAGTTGATAAAAACTGATATAATTTGTGTATTTTCTATCGACAGAATGTTATAATTTAATTAATAATTTTAATTTAATTTATTTAAATTTTTTCACGTCATACATATTGTAACTATAAATGTTGAGTTTGAGAGAATATTTTTTTATTGACTGACATGTCATATGACAGCATTTATATCAAGTTGCGACCCTTATGAAGGTTTTAAGATGGTCACATTGTTACTTGTAGTATAAAACAGAAAAGGAGAGGAGTAAAAATGAGGTATTCTTAGGGTAATTCTTGTAATTCATAACCGAAAAAAATCTGAATGGTTCGACCTCGTCTTTTGCATAGGATTGCTTTTATCATAATTCGTAAAAATGTTTATTTTAGATTATATTTTTGTTTAATAAAGGCAGCAAATAAATTTGTAGTACGTTTAAATGTATTGGTGGCCCTGAAAAGGGCCGGTTGCATTTAAAAAAAAAAATTTTTTATTTATTTGGAGCTTGTGTACTTAGTGACGGCCTTAGTGCCTTCAGAGACGGCGTGCTTGGCCAGCTCACCGGGAAGGAGAAGCCTGACAGCAGTCTGGATTTCCCGGGAGGTGATGGTCGATCTCTTGTTGTAATGAGCAAGGCGAGAAGCTTCAGCGGCGATGCGCTCAAAGATGTCATTAACGAAGCTGTTCATGATGCTCATGGCTTTGCTCGAGACTCCAGTGTCTGGGTGGACTTGCTTCAACACCTTATAGATGTAGATGGCGTAGCTTTCCTTCCTCTTCTTGTGCTTCTTTTTCTTGTCTCCCTTCGAGATGCTCTTCTGGGCTTTGCCAGACTTCTTGATAGCCTTTCCACTAGCTTTAGGTGCCATAGTGAATCAACGATAAGGTTGAACGTTCTGGAACGGAATGTTACTGCGCCGCTGCGCGCTGCCTTTTATGTGCCCCAGAACAGCGCCGCCGAACGAACCACCGTACGTCCTCCCCTCCACTCGTAGAAAGCGAGAGCTGCTTCGCGCGGAGCAACTCCACCGGAGCGCATATATAGGCTGCGCTCGAACTCTCCAACATCATTCGCTTGATTTACTTCTTGCTGTATTCTTGCGCATATTTTACTTACTCATTATGTCTGGTCGCGGCAAAGGTGGTGGTAAAGTCAAGGGAAAGTCAAAGACCCGCTCCAACAGGGCTGGACTGCAGTTCCCGGTCGGTCGTATTCATCGTTTACTCCGCAAGGGCAACTACGCCGAGCGCGTCGGAGCTGGTGCGCCCGTTTACCTGGCTGCTGTTATGGAGTACCTGGCCGCTGAAGTTCTCGAGTTGGCTGGCAATGCTGCCCGTGACAACAAGAAGACGAGAATCATTCCACGTCATCTTCAGCTGGCCATCCGTAACGACGAGGAGCTGAACAAATTGCTCTCTGGAGTTACCATTGCTCAGGGCGGTGTCCTTCCCAACATCCAGGCAGTCCTCTTGCCCAAGAAAACCGAAAAATCTGCTTAAACCTTTTAACTACTTTACTTTTAAAATCGGCCCTTTTAAGGGCCACTAAATGATACAAACGTATTAGAACAAATATGTTTATCCCTAAAAAATAATTTTACTAAAAAAATGAAGTTTTTCGAGATTCTTGAAAATACTTAACCGAAAAGTTAATCTTTACAACATTAAGCAAGTCGTTATTTGCAAAATCTAAGCCTTTCATTTTTAGACTAAATTAATATTGAAATTTTTTAAACCATTTAAAATTGAAGTATTAATATGACTTGAGACTATTCTACTTGAAACAGTGCATTTGTATAACTTGTGCAATTTGATTTTTTTGCTTTTTAAAATAAGGTACGCAGGATTGGTGTAATTGTCAATCTAAACTTCAAAATGCATAGTTTTGTTATGAGTTAGTCATACGTACCTATAGTTTCATAAATTTAACGAGTGTTTAACGAAAAACACGTAAGACCGCATTCGAAACAAAGACGTCGAAAAGGGACATAATGAGCACTTATTGTACAGAATATATTATCTTAAAATTTATATTTATTAATGTTCTTTAAATTGAAATAAAAAAAAATGAAAACGTGATTGAACTAAATAAATGAATAAACAGATTTTCACGTTTCATAGTTATACAATATTGTTGTACTTTATAATGTTAAAAATAAAAAATTTATTATAATTATATTACAAGTAAAAAAAAATTTTTAAATACTCATTCTTTTTTAAATAACTCGATTCCTAAGAATCGATCCCTTTTAACAGAATCTACCATCTCTAATTTCTATTCTTGATTTTTTAATTGACGGCTAAGCTACGGGAATATCTATAAATATGCTTTTCTACGCTACCATTTTTCTGTGAAAATGCGTTATGCGTTAGTTCTCGCAAAGAAAACGAAATCGACTCATACTTACCCTTCGGTTGTTGTACTGCAATACTAAGAAATTTAAACGTGAAGTAAAAATTGATTCATATAAATTATAATATTACGAAAAAAATAGTTTGTTTACGTTTATATATATTTGGTAGCCCTGAAAAGGGCTGATAGGTGATTTTGGAGGACGAAATTACGGAGAAATAAAAGGATGGATTTATTTCTTGGCAGCCTTCGCTTTAGCAACTTTGGGTGCTGCGGCCTTCTTAGGCTTCGGTGTTTTGGGCTTGGCGGCAGTCGGGGCTTTTCCAGTTTTCTTAGCTTTAGACGGAGTCTTGGCTTTGGCTGGTTTGGCAGCTTTGGGCTTGGCCGCTGCCTTCTTGACTGTCTGCTTCTTCGCTGCGGCGGCCTTCTTGGCAGCGGGCTTCTTGGCTGCAGCTGGCTTCTTTGCACCTGTCTTTTTCTCGCCGGCAGGCTTCTTGGTCGCGGGTTTCTTGGCTGCGGGCTTCTTCGTAACCTTCTCGCTCTCGCCCTTGAGGGCAAGCCTGAAACTGCCGGAGGCGCCGGTTCCCTTGGTCTGGACGATGGTCTTTTTGGCGACGGCAGCCTTCAGGTACTTCTTGATGAAAGTCGACTGCTTCTCGACGTCGACTTTGTAGGTGGCGGCAATGTATTTCTTGATGGCCTGGAGAGAGGAGCCCTTCTTCTCTTTGAGGGCAATGATGGCGGCATTCACCATTTCCGACGCAGGTGGATGAGTCGGCTTGGCCGCTGGCTTCTTGGCTCCGGCTTTCTTGGCTGCAGCCTTCTTCGGCGTTGCTGCCGCCGGGGCTTCGGCTGGTGTAGCTACTGCGGCGTCACTCATTGTTGAGATTAAAATATTTCTGGATGATGCTTCTTAATCGATGCTAAACAGAATGGTGGAGGGACGCGCAGTGCGGCTCGTATTTATCCCGGGAGCGCGGACCTCATAGAGAGGCCCGTTACTTTTGGGGAGCTTACCTGCTTCGTTCTGCCGTGCAGTTGTTACCTTTTACATTGCTTCTTCGTTTATTTAAGCAATAAAAACTGCTTCAAATGGATTAAATTTCAGCTTCATTTATAATTTATACCCCACTGTTCATGTAAGTTTCATGAAAAGGTACATTTCAAGCTATCTTTGTAGATAAAATGCAAGGTATTTATGACTGACTACTTTCCGTGCAATGAGATTTTGTTATAAAATTGAATTTTTTTAACTTAATTATTTAATCAATAAATGTGTCGCTAAAATAATTAAAAAGTTTAGACCTTGTTTTATAGGCGTAAAATGTTGTTGAAGCGAAAAATAAATTGAACGAGTAATAAAACATGATTTATTTTCAGTTGTTCGTAAGATCTTTAGTTGCGCAGTTTGCATTTATTCCATTCAATAGAATCAAACAGTAGTATGCTTGTTTTAATTTTTAGGTAAAAATAAAATGTTAAAAAATATTATAATACAGTAAAAAATATAATTGTGGATTTAGAATGCGTTAAAGAAAGATTGTTAAGCTCCATATCGAAAAACTTACTTTCATTTATATGTTTTAACAGAACTATCAAATAATATTGAATCAGTTAGTTAAGTCGCAAATATTTGTATTACATCTTAAGATACGTATATAATTACAATTAAAATTTAGTATTATATTAAAAATATATTCAAAAATGGATACATTGAAAAATATGTGTACGAATATTTTCGTCTGACTAAAGAGTTGAATTAATTTTTTATATATTTTATAATTATAAATAAACTCATTGGAGCTTAAACTATTTTGTACCTAAAGTATGTAAAATATATGAATAATAGTTGTATATATTATTTCAAATATTCAATATCAATTCAACATATTCGCATTTTATCGACTACACTTTGGTGCGATTCTCGAATCTTCGAATCTGAAGTTAATTCTTTGTGAACAAAAAGAGTAAAAAAAAGTTTAAAACAGAAAACAAGATTTATTAAAATTACAAATATGATAAATCTAAACGAATACACTAATTAATCAAATAAATTTCTGATTTCTAAAAATTTTTTTCGATATCTTCAGTCGAAAGCGAAAGAAAAGAATAATGATAGTTACTATAACAATGTAAACAAATTTTTCACAGTACGAAAAGTTAATTTAAATAAGACCTGTTTTTCGGTCACGCCTATAAAGTGAAAGATTATATATGCAATCATACATTCTAGAAACAGTACAGTCAATGCAGTCATCTAGAATTAACAGCACCCTTAATCAAAATATTTAACCCCTTTAACTTTTTTGCTTCCATCTAGACTAAAAGAAAACAAAGTAGAGTATGAAAAGGATTCGATTAAAATTTTTTTTGCTTTTTTATTATTTTTAGCTTCGCTTCTCCTTGTCACAAGCTGAGGCAGGTCAGCCAACACAATAATTTTACATGCATTTTACAAGCGAGGGTAGCATTGTTCGATGGGTTCGCAAATAAGAACATCGAATTTTGGTCTCACTGTACATTTTTAAACAATAAAAAGTCAGGTTTGTACCTGAGATCTAAAGTTTTATGCCCTGATGATTCACCTTACGGGTCGGCCTAGGTACTTTTACAACTCTTCGATCCAAAATGCCAGAAGGACCAGTAATTTAAGCCTCGGTTCATTAAAATTCATTAATCCTGTCAAGCTGCAAGTTGCGGTTAAGCTGAAATTTTAAAAAGAATATTTCTGAATTAAATGGATATATAGAAATTTGTGTCTATCTAGGTTCATTCTATTATCTTTTATCGCACTAATTATTAACAGTAAGTCCGCCTTCGATCGACCAATAGCAAGGAAAACCTGGAAATACTACTGCAAAAAGATTACGGTGGCATACAGATTTTAACTTTCTCATTCATTGTCATGTACCGTTGATACAGTATCTTCCAGAAAATTTCAGCTTAGGTAGTATTTGTAACGTAACTTTAAGTCAATAATTATTTTTATTACGTAAATATTTGTTAGTTAACTTTTTAGTTATTTAGATCCGAAAGTTTCATGGAAACAACACCCTGGCGAAAAGAGCCAGCAGAATCTGAGCAGCTAATACTATGATCGATTTTGATAAATAAGCCAATTTTTGTAACTGATTCTTCCCAACAAAAGAATTGTTGTACAAATTTACTGGCTCAAAGACCAATTCTTTTACATAAATTTATATCTCATATTTATTATACCTATTTCTTTCATATAATTTTTAAAAACGTAGAATTGTAGTTTTTAATCTGTGCCGAATGAAGTAATCACGAAAAACCATAAAATGTTCGAGAACCATATTTAAAAAAGAAGTTTGAGTTGTCCGGGGTGAGGGAATCAAGAATCCGAATTAGCGTCTAGGATTTTTCAACGGGTTTTCCTGTTTATATAAGGAAGAAAGCATCCCGAACCATTGAATTGGGACGATTTTTAACAAACGACATATTGCGAAGTATATCAATAGAGACAAGTTGATGAAGAAATTCCCCTAGCCAGCAAGGAGCTAGTCAATATGGTGCTTTAGTAAAGAGCATTTTCATTTAATTTATTTATAGAAGAAAATTAGTAGTTAAAATTATATTTAAAATACAATTTAATATAACAAATTACTTCAACCCTTACAAAAAAATATAAAAAAGTAATTGTATCAGTTTTACTTTGCCTTAATTTAGTACTAGCAATATTCCTCCCTCGCTAACGCCCGGTCGATTAATAGAGACAGGTTAAAAATTTTTGTGGAGAAAAAACAAGGAAAAATCTGTCGATGCCTGGAAAAAGAAAGGAAGCTTTGCTCTTTAATTTAATAGAGGATGTTTGCAGTGTCAGAAAAATTTAAAAGGCGACTGCTTTTCCTCCAGACTATAAGCAATGGTAAATTATTTTATAATAATCGGCTAGAGATTTTCACACAACTTTAAGTTAAGCAAAATGTGCAACATTAAAATGCTCGGCTTGGGCCTGGGCTACCGATGGACACTTCCGGTATTCCACCCCTTGCACTATAACATTGTACATACTCACCGCAAGAGGGTGACAGCAACATCCCCCATATGAGCTTACAAAAAATCAGCACTACACAATAAAAATTAAAACTCATAAACCAGATACGTAAATAAAAAATAGGATTTGCTTGGGCCGTTCAAATTGTTTGTTAATTTAAAAAAAAATTAATAAATGACCAAGATTAAATTATTATTATCTGGACTGTTTTAAAGAATCGCTTTTTTTTACTTCTTAATAAATTGTCTACATATTAAGTAAAATTTTGTATTTTCTAATGCTCACGATTTTGATATATTTTTATATGCATTTACCTGTACCTATCCAGCAGATCCGTGTTCCCGTTCCTGATTGGTTCCGCCATTTTCAAGTTCTCTTTCCTAATATACAGATATACGTATGTGTAGAATACGTTGGTCGTCTCATTGTGTATACTGTATGCTTGTTTGTAAATAAAGTCACTAATACGTAATTGTTAAATGAAAATTTTAAGTATTAAACTTACATTTGACACAGTGAATCCAGTGTATTGTTATTGTAAAAAATTTGTATAAGTTTACCTTAAAATATCTACAAAAACTAACCTTAATATTGAACATTTTCTATGTAAAAATAAGTACTATTTTCTGCTGCTAATTTGATTACAGTTCGACTTTTATTCCCTTATTTAATTTTTTGTAATCATTGAAATAATGGTGAATTCTAAATGCAACATTTTAATTATTAAAATTATTATACACTGAAAATTAGTAATTTATAATTTATACTTTTAAATATACGTAATTCATACAATTTGGTATCTAAAGATGCCTTCTTGGTGTGCGGCAAAAAACTGTACTAATGCATCAAAGAATGGGGTAAAAATGAATTATTTCCCGAGGGATGCTGGGCGAAGACAGAAATGGATCAATAATTGCGCGTCACTTGGTGGGATGAGTAATTGGTTACCAGCTGATCACTCTGTATTATGTGAAGTACGTTTTTTACGACCGAAATGTGCTTAATTAAAGTGGACTTTATTGTTTGATTTATTTTTTTAGTACCACTTTGCGGCGGATATGTGGGAAAAAGAACGCGTCGATGGCAAAAAGAAATTAAAGTACAATGCAGTTCCGACGATATTTGGAGATCTAGTCTATCAGGTCACAAAAAAAAGTAGTAAAGGTTCAATAGCACAAATAACATAAAATTTAAAATCGTATTATATTGTTATACTAATAATCTATAAATATAAATATAGATAAAATATAAATGTAGATAAAAGATAAAAAAATCTATAAACAAAATTTATAGCGGTTGTTTATAACATATGGTACATGAAAATCATGAATTTATTATCACATTAATTAATATATCATTTTTTAGAACCGGCCTCAAGTACCGATAGTAACCAACTCATTGTAGTACAAATGGACCCAATAAAAAAGGAAGTTCACCTTGAACCAGAAACGGAAGTCGAAAAAATATTTCCTTCGGTCAGTATTGATATTGCCAAAGATGATGATCCGATGATTGCAACTGTACTTAATGACGGTACGGAACTGCATATAATAACATAATTAAATATATGTTATTAAAACACTGCGATCTACCCAAAATGTCATCTGTCAGAGAATTTATATTTTAAAATAGAAACTTTCTTTTGTACTTCTAAACTTACAAGGGTAGTGTTCACCCTGGATTATGGATCTTGGTAAAATTGCAGGAAGTCATTCCTTAGCTCAAGAAAGAAGACACGCGTCTCAACATTTTTTTCCATTCGGGTCTGGTAACGGTTATTAGTTTTTCTTGAAAAATCTAGAGAAAAAACGTGTCTACGAAAATTAAAACAATATAAAAACAACTATATTACCGTTACAAGTCAGCGTTTTCTTTAATTTTTTGCAAAATTATGCACAATTAAAATAATACTAAAAAATTACGTACAATGTTAAAGTGTTAGTCCCAGTCTCAGTTCATTTTGTTTTATTCATATTTTATAATGAAGCATAATTATGAAATAAATAATTACTATTTAATCGAACTAGTATCAAATTGAAACTCTTGTTACATGCTTTAATAACGATTTGTCGAGAAAAGCTCATAACTTTATTACAAGGTTCTAACGGAAAACAATATTGAAACACGTGTCTTTTTCGTTTAGAAATGGCATCCCATTTTACCAAGATCCATGAGGATGTGGAGACTATACTTGTTAGTCAGATGAGTTACCTTGCAAAAGGAAAGAGTTTAATAATATTACGGATACGTACATTATATTCAACAGAATTTTCGATTAATTTGACAAAATTCTCGGTTAATATGACAGACTTTCTGTTAAGTCAACAGAGTTTCTATTAAATTAACAAAGTTTCTGTTAAATTAAAAAAATTTTTGTTAAATCAATATAGAAATTCTATCAAATCAACCGAACATTCTATTGATTATATTCAACAGAAAATGCGGTTGTTTCAACCGCCTTTTTTTCTCAATATATAAGTTAAAACTGCTTTAGTTATTTATTGCTGAAAACTGCTGTAGTAAATTATGTACAGTTAATTTTAATTAATACGTGTATATTTAAATTTATAATTATTCTATAACTATTTTTGTAAAGGAGACTCTTGTCTCTTGAATTTATAATAAGCAAAAAAACAAATAAATGACTATATAATTGAATTTGCAGAAACCTCAAAGCTTATAGAACCAGCAGAATCTTGCAACAGTATTTTGAAAACACCTTGCATTGCAGGAACAGTTGATGAATATTCAGATGATGATCTTAGACAACAAGAAAGAGATTTTATAAATTTACATCAAGACTTTATAGATATTCAAAACGATATACATAAAAAATATGAGATACTTCAAAAAATGTTCCATAAAAGTGAAAGACTGAGAATCGCGATGAGACGCAAGCACAAAAAGAAAGTTGTAACCCTTAAAAGATTAGTCAAAAAATTGCAATATCGACTATCAGTTTTAAAGGAAAATGAAGGGGGTGTAATGCAACGTTGAAGGGCATATCAATTAAAATTCACTTACGGAATTTCAGGGTACAAAAATTTCCATTGCCATCTTTTTGTTTCTCGAACGTAAAATGTAATTTTAGTACGAACTAATGCACTTATATTACATTCCTTCCAAAAGTCTTATAAATGTATGAACGTACTTAAAAAATATTTGTAATTTTTTATAAAAAAAAAGGCAGTAAAATATAACCGCTGTTCGCATTTTGCGTATAAATTTTCTAAAAAATAAAATAGTTATTTGGTCCATACTATATTTTATTACTAGTTCTTACTTTTTCAAAGAAAAAAATGATCCAGTAATTTAACACAATTTGTATTTGGCTTTTTCGAAAATATGTCAAGATGTTATGTAAGTTTGCAATTAATGCAAATTTATAAAAAGAAAAATAAGCTATTGTTTCATTGTTAAAATATGTTCTTAATTTTTAAAGATAGATACATATTTTAAAATTAAAACTATATAAATGTTAATTATAAGTTAGAATTTTTTTATGATAAAAGTATTATTTATCTTAAAACTATTCTACAATTTGTAATATATTAATGCATTGTATTATGTGTTTCAGGTATTGAGTTTTTCATTGGATTGCCTGACAATATTAAATACGTACTCCTTACGAAAAGATGTCCGTTTTCCATTGTAAATAAATGCAATCATATGAGTTCTATAGACTGGATACATTTTTTCACTATTGTAAATTAATTTTAAGTTTATTTTTAAGTCAATTGTACTAATTAAGGTTTTAAAACATTTTTTTAATTCTATAAATGTTGTACATTTTTTTAATATTATCAATGTTATGAATGTATTAAATATAATGCAAAAGTCTTAAACCCAATACAACTTTTAAAAGAAAAAAAAATAAAGAATGATGTTCAAAAAAGTGGTCTTTCTGAATATTCAAATTTATGTAATAAAATTTTTTTCATTTTTAATAAAATGATTAAATTATTTAATTAACAGATTTAATTTTTTAAATTGAAGGAAATTATTGTAAAAAGGTATTCGTTAAATGTTTAAAAATTTCACATAGTTTACTACAATAAAAGTATACAAAAAATTAGAATATAAAATAAGATCGTGATTATGTTTACAAAATTACATAAATTATATAGCATGCGATCTTTAAAATATAATATGAGTGCACGCATATTTTAAATTTGTTCTCAGATTTTAAACATGGCGTCGTCTAATTAATCTGCCAACCTCTCCCATTACATACCTATATAAATATAAATACTGTAAAAGAGAAATGAATAATCGTTTGATGTAAAAACTTAGAAATAATAATAATTGCCAATACTTTCATTTAAAATAATTTTTATTTACCTTCTACCATATTAATAATGATTGGGAGCTAATAATAATACCATGTATAATTAAGAATCATTTTGAATCCTGTATTTACATTCTTGGATACTTAACGCATATAATCAATTAACGAATACATCAATTTAAGGGAGTTTCAAGTCTTTCTGATAGAGAAATGCATTGGTAAAGGACTACTACCGTATACTGACTCTCGTGTTTCGTGAAAGGTTAGAATCAAGGGTTTCTTTTTTAATTACATTTCATCTTATATTAATAGATTTAGTAAATCATTGAAGATTTAAAAAAAAATTTACCTTTCGACGAATCATCTCGTTTTATTAATTTTTTTGACATTAATATCTAAACCTACAGTTCTATCTAATTACAGTCTCAGTCAGGTGTTTTAATTTTTTTTTTTTAATATATAACATTCTTCATTAAAAATGTAATGTTTCCGCTTAAACTATCATATATTAGTAAACTGTGACATCAGTTATTTTCTAAAAGGATTAATTTATATAGAAGTTCCAACTAATGAAATTCTTATATGATGGATGAAAATTTTGTATATTAATTGCAATCTGCTAATTGTCACCATAAAACGTTATTTAAACAGTGTTGGAATTTGATGCAAAATATTTAATAAACATTTTTCAGCTTTCTTTCATGGGCAAATTTATATAAACGTCCAATTGAAAATATTACAGTCAATGAAACAAGTCAATACGTACCGCATTTTTTAAAATTTATGTTTTAAACGTGGATATACTTAGCTATGTAAACATTTAAAAAACCAAGATGAAAATATCACTTTAACGTTTCGTACAACACGTTAACCCCCAAATTTCAAAAATGTTTGATAAAAAAATTTCCAGGTATTCTTTAAGTTTGACATATAAAAGGATGAAAAATTTGAAAATTCTTTTTGTTGAAAATAAAGTGATTTTCATTAATTTATTTAGTCGGGAGTCATGTAATATTTATTAGAATGCAGCTTTCATAACGTTAAAATATTTGGTGGCCCTTAAAAGGGCCGATTTTAAAAGTAAAGAAATTAAACGGTTTAAGCAGATTTTTCGGTTTTCTTGGGCAAGAGGACTGCCTGGATATTGGGAAGGACACCGCCCTGAGCAATAGTAACTCCAGATAGCAATTTGTTCAGCTCCTCGTCGTTACGGATGGCCAGCTGAAGATGACGTGGAATGATTCTCGTTTTCTTGTTGTCACGGGCAGCATTGCCAGCTAACTCGAGAACTTCAGCGGCTAGGTACTCCATGACGGCAGCCAGGTAGACGGGGGCACCAGCTCCGACGCGCTCGGCGTAGTTGCCCTTGCGGAGTAAACGATGAATACGACCAACCGGGAACTGCAGTCCAGCCCTATTGGAGCGGGTCTTTGACTTTCCCTTGACTTTGCCACCACCTTTGCCGCGACCAGACATGACGAGTAAGTAGAATGTATGCAAGAATACAGCAAGAAGTAAACCAAGCGAATGACGTTGGAGAGTTCGAGCGCAGCCTATATATGCGCTCCGGTGGAGTGGCTCCGCGCGAAGCGGCTCTAGCTTTCTACGAGTGGAGGGGAGGACGGACGGTGGTTCGTTCGGCGGCGCTGTTCTGGAGCACATAAAAGGCAGTGCGCGGCGGCGCAGCAGCATTCCGTTCCAGAACGTTCAACCTTATCGTTGATTCACTATGGCACCTAAAGCTAGTGGAAAGGCTATCAAGAAGTCTGGCAAAGCCCAGAAGAGCATCTCCAAGGGAGACAAGAAGAAGAAGCATAAGAAGAGGAAGGAAAGCTACGCCATCTACATCTACAAGGTGTTAAAGCAGGTCCACCCAGACACTGGAGTCTCGAGCAAAGCCATGAGCATCATGAACAGCTTCGTCAATGACATCTTTGAACGCATTGCCGCTGAAGCTTCTCGCCTTGCTCATTACAACAAGAGGTCGACCATCACCTCCCGGGAAATCCAGACAGCCGTCAGGCTTCTCCTTCCTGGTGAGCTGGCCAAGCACGCCGTCTCTGAAGGCACTAAGGCAGTCACCAAGTACACAAGCTCCAAATAAACCAAATTTGTTTTTCTAAACGCAACCGGCCCTTTTCAGGGCCACCAATATATTTAAACGTACTGCAAATTTATTTATTACCTTTATTAAACAAAAATATACGATCAAATTTTTTTAATAAATATAATCTAAAATAAAATGTTTTTTACGAATTATGATAAAAACAATCCTATGCAAAAGGCGAGGTCATATTCAGATTTCCCTTCGATTAATTACCCTATTCTTCAAAAATACGTGTATAAAGCCAAACATTTGTTAAATCATCATAATACCTGTAAGGTGCCGCACCCTTATGCAACAGAATGCAATGTTAAATAGCAAATAAAATCATTCCCGATAATATTTATAAAATACGAAAAAATATTCACTTCATTGAAAGTTTATAGTTTAAAACAAGACGCTTTTATTAAGCAAAAAAATAATACTTATATTGAAAATAAATACAGAAATTTGTAAGTCCATGTTTGTAAAAGGATTTACAAATAAATCTTTTACTAAAATTTAATATATAAAATAATCTAAAAGATTTTCAAAAATTTTGAAAAGATCGCTAAATTTTAATTAAATAGTTAATTTAGTATCTACAAAATTTCAAATTTACTGAACTAAATTGTTTAGTATAGGTATATAAAAGATGATAATTCCTAAACGTTTATTGCATCACTTTACGCTCTCTGTAACTACCTAAAGCAAAATTTAGGGCGTAATGTCGGAATTCTTATAAATGTTTAAAAAAATGCTGAAACGTTAGAAGAAATCGAATTTTCAGTTACTATTTTCATAGTTTCAATTTCAATAAAATAGAAAGTTCTTTGTTAAATAAATGTTTTGGCCCTGAAAAGGGCCGGTTTTTTTTTTTTTTAAATAATTTAAGCACGTTCTCCGCGAATACGTCTGGCCAGTTGGATGTCCTTGGGCATGATGGTGACGAGTTTGGCGTGGATGGCGCAGAGGTTCGTGTCTTCGAAAAGACCGACGAGGTAAGCCTCGCTGGCTTCCTGCAATGCCATCACAGCCGAGCTTTGGAAGCGCAAGTCGGTCTTGAAGTCCTGAGCGATCTCGCGAACGAGTCGCTGGAAGGGAAGCTTGCGGATGAGGAGCTCGGTGCTCTTCTGGTAGCGACGGATTTCACGGAGGGC
>UCOL01004406.1:0-14790 GCA_900474335.1 Ormyrus nitidulus
AAATATTATTTTTCTTCTCGTATCTACAACTTTCGACTTTAATATTTACTATTCAGTTTAGTAAAAATCTTTTTTTTTTCTTCTCATATCTCAAGTTACGATACAGAATAGTAATTTTTACTTCTTTTTTCTCTCAGTGTGACATTAAGATTTTCGCGTTCTTGATCCATGTAAGAATATAAGTAGGAAGAATTTATATAATAGTAGCGTAAAATATGGTGATATATATTTCGTAAACCGAAACTGCGTTATGAAATCTCCTATTTTACGTGTATATACATATATTGTCGTACAATTTACACAGGATGCGAGAAAATATATGAAGCCTAAATTAGTAAATACAGTGAAGAAAATATTAAACAAGAAATTCCGTTAACAAGGATTAATTATAATACAAATACCAAACATTTACATTGTAAACAGAAATTATATTTTTTCATTTAAGTGCAGGTATTATAAAGACTACGACTTTTAATTTTGCAAATCTCGCGAATAAGATTAAATCCCTCCTTCCTGCAAAAGTTCGAACCAAGAAAAAGTGTAATTCAAGAATTTCTTACGGCGTCGTCTCGGTAAGTTAGTTACAACTTTTCTTTTAAAACACCGATAATTGCACCGATCGTTTTAACATCGCTGCATAGCCTTGCGGAATTCAAGTATAAAGTACTTCCGAACTTTCAGGCCACTCGCTTTATCTCCTTTCTTTTTCGTTCTCCACCTTCGCTACGGCTAATCGACGTAAGTACGTTGAAAAGTCAGATGAGCACTAAATGTCGAAAGCGCCTCGAATTAATGGGGTTCCAAGTAGTTGCTGCTAGTTTACGCAGGAATAAAAGCGTTAACTTTATTTGCAGTCAGTGTTAAACAGCAGTATAACTTAAAGTTTAAATTAAAAACAGGTAGATTCAAAAAATAATAAAAAATTAAAAAAAAAAAAAATCGCTGCATAGAATGTTGTATAATTTGTTTTCAAGTTCATCAGTATTCGAGGATAATCTCGAAAATTTGGCATTCTATTCATATCGGAAATATATACTCGTGCGTCTAACCGTCGAACTGAATATTTACTCGCGCAACTTGCCGCTACAGCTATACCGAATTCATTGACCAGCTTTTTTCGAGCGCTTTTTTGTTAGCTTTATTGAACGTAAATACCCTTTTGTTTCGGGGGCTGCTTCGTACATCTTGCGCAGGCTTAATTTTCTTTTTTTTCGTTTTAGTTAAATTGTCATACGGGATGAATTTTTTAGCGTTAGCAGAAGCAATTTAAAAAAAAAAATAGTAGGTCGCCGAAGCCGCAGAATCTTTTTATTTCGCTACTCCCGCTTTTTTCCGAAATTGTGGCTTTGCTGCAGTTTTTATTCGTTCATCAATGGATTTTTTTAAATTACACTAATTAGAAATTAAAAAGTATCCAAGCGCACAATTTGAAATGAAAATAATAAAGTCGTGGAATTTTTTATAATGATGTATTTTTAGCAATATGATGTTGCAAAAAAAAACATTCAATTTAGAATATTGCAATATTTAAAGTATTTCTTAAAATAAAGCGATTTCAAAAACTAATTAATTAATTCATTAATTAAAACAATTTGCTGAAAGTAGATTATTATAATTTCTTTATTAGATTTCATTTTAAAAAAAAAGTTGACCATTGTAGATCCAAGGAAAATGGACAGAAGTGATCTTGAAGTTTCAGTCGATTTTCACTAAAAAAACGAGATGAAACAAAGCTAAAAGTTATAAAGAATAATTCTGGTCAGTTTAGATCCAAAACAGCCCTTCCGACGTATTAAAAAAACATTTTAACTATCAAACGTGAATCATATTCATATTTTTCCAAATGGATATCGGCACGTTTTCCTCTAATAAAAAAATAAATCAAAATAAAGCAGTGAGACTGAGCATAGTGTGTTTTTTTCAATTTTCTTGCTTCCTTATTTGTCTGCCAGAAAAAGAAACAAGCTTAGGCAAATAATTGATACGATTTTAATGGAAGGTAGTAATTTTTCCCGTTCAATGCACAGAATCAATTATGATTGATGCGATTCTCAGATTGCGCAAACGCGATACAAAAGAACGTCGTTACATGCTCATGGAATTAACGTGTACATTAATATATTTAACAGCATAAAGCAAAACTATAATATTTATATGCTTTGAAAAGTATGAAAATTCTTTTTCTGATAAATTTAATCTCTTTACACAACTTATAATAATTCAGGGATTACAGTTGCTTAGCATAAATAAAGGTTCAGCGACCTCGATAAGGATCAGCCGATTAATTTTGAGTGAGCATTGAGTATTGTCGCTCCGCTTCTGTACATGCAGGGCATCAGGACGAGGCACTGCAAGCTTTATGAAGCTTGTAATCCTTTGCGCAATCCTCAATTTAGCGAAAGCGGAAGAAAAAAATCGCTTTTGCATGACTTCATAATTCTGTAATTTCGTCGGTCTTTCGGTTCACTGACGGCTCTTCTAAATGTTCCATTCTACCGGATGAAATTTTAATATAATACACGACCGCGCGAGAGTCGGCAGCTCGCAGCCGTTAATAATTAAACGCAAAAGTACGCGCTTTCGTTGCACGGGGCATCTCGCCCCGGTTCTACACTAATTAAACGACATGAAACAATGAAAAATGTTAGTTTTCAATGCACGGGCAAGATTCCTTCGTTGCGGAGGAGGCTGACGCAGAAATTAAGACGAGTATACGTAATTTTTCGCAAATAGAATAATCGATAAGAAGTATGGATTTTTTTACTATAATTGGCGGCTCTGACGTGAATATGAATTTAAAACTCGTGGACTAATGAAAAAACAGAAAGCAAATCTATCAGGAGACTATAGTTAAACAACCGGAAGAAGCATTTAATTTCATTCGGGATTTCCTGCAAGGAATATATATATACGTATTTAATTTGAATACTTTTTTAAACAGCGAACTAATTTAAAATCAATTTCGTCCAAAGCAGCTTTTCTGGCAATAAGAGCAATCCCATTCCCTGCCGGAAAATACATCACTAAGTTATTTCAAGCTTGAATCATTCTCTTCCGCTCGGTTTCGAAATAAAGCGACTGAAAATAATTATTCTTCATCTCGATTTCGTCGGCGAAACGTGCAGTTCAGCCTTTGACAACTAAAATTAAGTTTTTTCACGCGAGCGAAAATAATAATTTTTCTGTCCTAAAGCTGCCTCGATAATTGCGGATCGCTCATTCTACGCTCCGTGTTTCATGTCTGAAAGTTCAATGAAATATACGGAGGGTCAGTCACAATAAAATGTTTTATCGCAGCGGCTGCCATTGTTCTAGAATATCTGCATATTACGTGTCTTGTTTCCCGACCATCTGGCTTTACGAGAAGGAATATGCGTCCTTGCTTACCAAGCAGCCGTGCACTTGGATGTGTCCTAATGCTACCTGAATGAAATAATAAATCCGTCTTCTCTGTAAACCGCACGTATTTTGGATAAATCGCAAAACGTCGACGAAATCCGGAATTTTCCTAGACTCGAAGGGTAACGAGGGAGGTTTTAAATCGAAGCTTTATTTTGATCACCCGCCGAACAAAATTCGCGAAAGGCTTCGTTCGATTCCCAATCAAGTGTCTCAACTACGCTCCGAAACGGGCATTCTCGTCTGACAGCATTGTGTACACACACAGATACACAAAGGAACGTCGAAAAAGGCCGAGCGTCCGAATTCGCCGGAGAAGAAAAAGCACACGAGCTCTCTCTCGGCCGCTCGAACGAATTAGGCTCGATGCAGGTTCAAAGCACTCGACACGCGGCTGCCAATAGCGGCTGGAGGCTCGCTCGCGAATCGATATATAATCGGCCGCTGCAGCGCCGGCGCCCGATCGATAATTCGACTCTAGGGCTGGCAGTGGTGCACGGAAGAGAGAGAGAGAGAGAGAGAGAGAGAAAGGCAAGCGAGAGAGCTCCTGCCAAGTGGCGCGAGGCCGATTGGCTCGGACGCCTGTCTTCCTCCTGAGGGAAGCGCTCGGTTTTTGTCGGGGCTCGATGCTTTTCGGAGCCGAAACCGGATCGATGAATAAGTCATCGACCACAGTGCTCGCCCGAGGGATTCTTCAGGGGGGGGAGGAGGCGCGCCGCTGCCGGCGGGACTCGTTGCTTTGTCATTGATGGCTTGATTTGCAGGAACAGCGTAATTATGACGAAATTCGATCCGAGGAAAAAGGGGGCGATATTGAATTCTATAATGTGGGTTTTGAACGTTTATTCGAAACCGATTTTTAATAAAGAGGTTGCTTTGAATTAGAATTTCAGCGACGGGACGGGGGTATGCACATTTTTACATGAATTATTAAGTCATTTTGTAAATATGCGAACGTTATCGTTCCATACGTACATTTTCAATCTAAATGTAAATTTCCCGCAGGTTTTTATGAATTTCAGCCATAATTAGTCGACGCATACATTAACATAATTTTATAAATCGGAATTTTACATCTCGTAATATTTTAACAAATTAATCCGTCGCGCAATTCGTAAAAGCGAATTATTTACACGAACAATACACCCGAATCTATAATCATCCTCGCACTGCTCGTCCCCCTCGCTGAAAAGAGAAGAAAGCAAGGAAAACAAAGCTCAAGCTCGAAAGCTCTCCGTCAAACTCAAAAGTGCGAGAGCGCGAAAAAATAAGGTCAGGGCGAATCCGGAAGCGCGTGAAAAGAAAGAAAGAAAAAAAAAACACAGCTCGCTCGAGTCCTCGAGACAGCTGAGCGAAACGCGTGCACGTGCATGTCGCTCATATTCCTCGGGAGATTCGCTCCGAGGCCGAGGTGCGCGTCTCTCTCTCTCTCCCTGACACGCGATTTCGCCGAAGTTCAGCTCGCTCTGTGCTTTTTTTTTAAAGGGACGCCTCTCGCTCGTTTCCATGAATAAGTAATCGCACGCGAAGCTCCCCAGCACGTGCCGACTGTTTCATTATCGAAAACGCGTTTTTCCCATTGCCGCGGGGAGGGGGAGTCGATCGCTTTTGTTGTCCGCTTAATCAGGCGCGAATGCGTTTTTCCGCTTTGAATTTTTAGAGTCGAATAGTTTTACGTAATTGGATGTTTATTGCGTTGCCGAGCTCGTCTGCGCCTCGTTAGCGGATATTCCTCGGTTTTCTAAGGGTTGTGCGTTGGAAAATTATTCATCGCGTCGCGAAGCCGAGGATGAGGGAATATTTGGATGAATTATGCAGCGGCTGATGAACGTTTAAACTATAATGGATCGATCGTCTCGGGATCGTCTTGGAACGTTTATTTAAATGATCACCGAAAGCGAATTGATTCGAATAGTTGAAATTTCGATAATCTTTGTCGTCATTTTCAATGTATAATATTTGTAAATAATTATAATATATTTGTAAATAAAGACTGACTTATTTCAATTTAGTGGAAACCGATCGAGTCAATATACAGATGCAAACGCTTCCTCTGTTTGGATAATTCTCTAATTGAAAACACCAGTGAATTCGCTATAAATAGCATACATTTTATAGGAATTTTACGCGATGTCGAAAATACACAAGCCGCCTGCAAAGATTCATAAGATATATAACGTGGTACTTGTAATAATTCTGTTTGATGTTTCGTCCCTTTGACCTATTATTCTTATCACCATTTTCCCCTATATTATATATATGTAAGTAGCCTAAAGTACATTGCGTAATATTGAATATTTTCCATAAGTTTCTAAAGTAAAATTTGTGCGTAGAAATAGTATGCAATTTTTTACGTCTAATTCGCTAAAGAATTACAACTTGAAATGAATATTTTAAGTGGTCCGCAGAAATAATGCTTTCCCAACTGAAAGGCTAGAAATGAATTAATATTTATAGAATTTTCAACGAGGCCGACACTCGTTAAAATTGAAGAATTTCAGGTGCCATTTATCAGAAATTGCCCTTAAATATTTAACGAACAATTCCTTTCCCGCGCGTCTGCTATATATTTTCCTGGGAAAAAAAGGGGGCGCGCTAATCGCCGCGTCAAAATCCAAAAGATTTATCAGCGAGCTGCAGCCTCGACACGCCGCTGCAGCTGTTTCGATAACGCTAAAATTTCAGCGCGATGAAATTACCGGCTGTATCTTCGCGCCTCTCGAATTTCCCCCTTTATCGATATATATCGCGTGTCCGGATTAAGCTCCGGCTCTTTGAACTTGTTGAATTTACGAGCGCGCAGCCGTGCAATTTTCGCTCATCACAAAGACGCCAACGTCGATGGCAGTCAAATAAAGGGAATTTCGCGCTGCGAATCGCTGCCGCCTGACTTGGAGCCCCGAGTTCCTGATCGGCTTAGTAAATAAATTGCTGCGAGCTCTAATACGCGATTGAAAATTGCTCGCTGCCGAGGATTTTGATTGATGGTTCTCGACGCGCGAATGCTGAGTGCATTTTACGGGGAGGAAAGATTTATAATCTCACTCTGGTGACATAAAAATTAGATTGCGAGAATAAGCAATATCGAATGGGAATAATATAAAAAGGCTGCATTCGCGTACTTTGACCAGGATGTAAAAGGGCTCTTTCACCCCGAGGCCTTTTAGCAGTAAATCGGATACTGCAGGTGATTCCCTTTTGTCGACCACTATTAAATACTAAACTTACAATCGTTAAAAAGAGCAATTTTTACAGTACTGTAAATTTCAGTGAAAACCGTCAATAACCCACAAAGCCTCCGTTCCAAGTTAGACCCAGGATTTAAGAGTCTCGGGTCCTCGAGCACAGCACTGAAAAAGCCAGAGAGACAAATAAAAAGTCGGCGATATGATTCTTTTTGTTTTTTTTTTTTTTGCAGACGACGAGTACGGGCAGAAGAGCGTGTCGGTGATGATCGACGGTCAGGAAACGGAACTGGAGATCATCGATCACCCGGCCACGGAGATGTCGGTGAGTACTCCGGGCCGACCTATATACACATGTCAGTCGCCCCCCGGCTTTATGCGTCCCTCGTACTTTATCCGTCTACATTTGGGCCTTCGAGGCTAATCTAATACGGGGAACCGTCGGTCTGATACAGAGTCGGACTCGCCGGAAATGCAAGGGGGAAATTAAATGCCGGCGACTCCCGCGAAGACGAAGGACACGCGACTTTTCGTGCTTCTCGGGGGGTGGAAACTTTGCGCGGAGGAAATTCTTTTTGAAATGAATGCATTAGATGCGGGATTGATAAAGGGGCTTACGGGAGACTTTGTCGTATTGATGAAAGGGAAAGCCGACGACTTGGATCGGCCTATTTTAAGACGTTTTTAATGCAGACGGCCATCTCGTTACCGCTTCATTACAATTGTAATTTAAAATCTTCTTCGACGTGCCCCTCGACTCGACAATGGCCAATCTTGCAATTGGCGGTGAAAATTGAGCGAAAGCACGGCGAGCAAACTCCCGAACGAATCGACGGCGCGTCTCGCGAGACACTTGTATAGGCTCTCGAGGCGGATATATTAATTTACGGTCGCGGCGCGCATCGAGCAGCTCGTTCGCGAAATTGACTAATTAATAAATCTCGCGTGCCGGGCGATCATACTCGCTCTCGATTCTTGGTAAATTGGCCCCGTCGCGCGATCGAGCGCCGCGATCTTCGGGGCTATTTCTGCCGATAATAGAGCTAATCGAAGCCGATGAGAGAGCCGACACCCCGCCACGTGTGTCCCGCTGAAAAGGCCGAATGCTTCCCAATTTGCGCGACGGCGGCTGGATTGCTATATTATCGATTCGTTTTGACGCCCACTTCGGTCGGCGAGTAATCCGATATATATTGTCACTTCGCCGCGGACTCGCGGAATTTTTAAAAACTCCCGCGTAATTGGATACCAAGCTCCTCGGGGTTAAGAAACTATTTTTTGCATGCGAGTACGATTGATCTGTCACTTTTTGCGTTAGCATTTATATTAACTTCTGGAGAAATGATTGATGGGACTCGTTTATTTGAAAGGGCGAATAAAATTTTATGATCGCATAATTACGTTCAATTTATAGAGTTATTTGGCGCGCATTTCGCGTTGTATCGTAATGACCGACGCTTCCACATGATGGATTAATGCATTCATCCAGTCCCCGATCGCATTAGCCGTTGTAATTGCGCGTAATTTCTGGCAAAAAGTAAAAACCGAATTCGCGCCTCCGTAAAATTTAATCGCCGTCATTCGCGATGCAAAACGACGAGTTTAAGCAGCCGAAATTCAAACTAAAAGCGCAAAAGCCTCATCTATCACACTCAGTCCAATCAGAGAGCGACTTGCGAATATTCTCGCTCCGCAAACGTAAAAAGCAAGTTTGAACAGGCCCAGAAAAGGAGGGCGCTAATCAGTCGATTCTCCGCAGGTGGAGACGTTCTGCTCGACGTACAACCCGGACGTCTACGTGGTGGTTTACTCGGTGGTGGACCGTCGCTCGCTCAAGTTCGCGGAGGAGACGCTGATGCACCTGTGGAAGAGCGACTACATGGCGGAGCGCGGAGTTATCCTCGTCGGCAACAAGGTCGACCTCGAGCGCAAACGCGAGGTGCCCACTATGAGTGAGTATTAGCTAATTTCCCGTTCGATATGCGTCGATTTGCTTGGCGTTGGGGCCGATAAACCGGTAATACCCACTTTAATTCATGTATGGTTTCCTTTTTTCGATCCCTTTTCGCGCGGTTCAAGGTTAATTATTTTATTCGAGAAAATTTTAGTGGACGTTATCGGTGCTGTTGATTCACGAGACAATATTTACGGACAGATATGAATCAGCTTTTATTCCGTGAAAATTGATTAAAAAATTAAAATTAAAAAGATCGCTGGTAATGACAAAAGATAACGGCGGCGAAACATCGTCGGCCCATCTCCTTACATACGTACTAAAATATTTAATACTCAAATAAAAAATTAACTATTAGGTTATTTTTATGAACCTTTTGAAAAAAAGTAACAAAGAAAACTTGCAGTAATAAACACGTTTGACTGGCCTGCAGATTTAAAGCAAGGCATATTTCTTCATAATTAAATGGCAATTATTTTCACACGATAACCGACGTTCACTGCTCTCTTTTCTGGACTTTAATGAACGTTAGGGTACTTGGCGAACAAACTTACGGCCGATTGTATCATTATGGCAATAAAACCGCAATTTATCTTTAACGGCTTATAAAAGTTAATAGCCCGCTAACAGCAATAAGTGTAACTTTAGTTTTAAATTATTGACGGCCAGTGCTATAAAATAAACATTTCGTTTGAAACTTTTAGTTTTGTTATTCATTGCCAGTGCAATTAAGCATGAAAGGGTTCATTAAAAATTTTAATATACGAAAATTAGTACGTTATAGCACAGTTCTTTAGATAAAAGCAGAATCAATATTTGAACGCAGCTGGTACGGAAAAGCTGGTCAAGCATTTAAAAAGCATTTTAATGAAACGTCACGAGCGACTTTAGCATTCAACTTTATGCGACCCGGGCTTTTTGCAATATCATTAAGAGAGCGCGCTTAAATGTTTCACGAAGCGCGGACGCTAAGTCGAATCTTTTTTTCATTTACATTCGGCTATTCAAATGAAGATTAGTCTCTTTGCCGGCCTCTCCGGTGTTCTTTGAGTAGATTAATATTTGATTTAGCTCATTATACCGGCAAAGGGAACGGAAAGCTAAATGAAAAGAAGCGTTTCTTTTCAGGCTGTTTACCGTCGAGTCGCAGAGGAACGAATCAATTAACGAGTCAAACAGCAAACTAATAACTTTTGATTACCACCGAAACTAATTTATATCGCCACGCACATTACTGCATTCAGTCTGTCGATAATTCGGGTATCCCGCCAGCATCAATACCGTAATTGCTCGTTAAATTTTAATCACCCCAATAAGAGAGCCCAGAAAAATCTCCCCCCAAACAAAACCGGCCTCAAAGCGAAGCTCCCTCCAAAAAGTTGAGCAAAGAAAAAGAAAAGGCCGAATATCGATATATTATGCTTTCGTTGTTGCGACAGTGGGTCGTCGCATCGCCAACAGCTGCGGCTGCAAGTTCATCGAGACGTCCTCGGGCCTGGCGCACCACGTCGACGAGCTGCTCGTCGGCATCCTCGCCCAGATCAAGCTGAACCCGCAGCGGGACCGGGAGCAGGTGACGCGCCGCAGGCGCAGCAAACACCACCGGAAGATACTCCAGCACCTGCTCGGCTTCAAGAGGAAAACCAAGAGCTGCGAGAACCTCTTCATCCTCTGAGGAGACTGACTCCTGGCGCCGCTTTCACCATGTCATATAGAGCTCGATCGCCCTGGCGCCTCTTGGTTTCGTCGGTCGAATTTTTTTGTTACAATTGCTTTGGGTCTTCGGGCTTGTGTCTCTCGGTGAGAACTAATTAGTAAATTGAAGGTAATCCCTGATCCCCGACAATGGCGCGTTAAATAAATTCGGCGCGAAAACGGGGAGAAAATTGCCGGCCGGGCGAGTTCTATTCTCGGTGGCGACGACGGCACGAAGCCAAGAGGCTCCGGGGCTTCATTTATATTATTTACCCTTTTCCTCCCCCCGCGAAAAAGAAAAAAGTCTCGACTCTTTTCTCGTGTGCTTCGGACGCGGGGGGCCACGCGGCTCGGGCATCGGGCGCGCACCAAAGCGTATGATGGAGCGAGAAAGCGGGCGCTTTTTACCCCGTTGCTCTTTTGAGGAGTCGTATGGAGGCGAATTACTTAACGGCGAGCTTGAAAAGCTCTTTTCATTTTTATTCCTTACTTCTGGCTTGTCGATCGCGGGTTCCTTTCAAAAGGGGTAATGCGGCCATTTATCATTTTGCGTCGGACTCCTGCGCCCTCGGTGGCTATTGTAAAATGTATTTATATAGCGAGCGTTACTTTTAGTTCATCTTAGACGTAGAAAGATTTTATACGACGCTAAGTGCAGATATACTTTTTAGCGGGTATCGTAATTAATGGAGAGTCTCATTTCGGCTTTTACCAAAGGGTACACACGATAAGAGGCGAAAGCGAATGCCGTACGTTTAGTTGGAAGCTTTATCGATTATTATGTAAGCCAGATTAGAAGAATTACGAGGAATTAATTAAGATTATTATTGTTTGCGAATAAACCATTATTATATAAACATAAACTTGTTCGTTTCTAGTCGCATTACTGAGATTTCTACGACGTACTTACCATAATGAATGTCCTTTAGGGAAACTGGGTTAGTTCATACGAGTGGCCAAGAAACGGAATAACTAGGTGCGTTACTTACCTAGCGAGTACACTTACAAAAAAAAAATGACGAAGCGAGCCTCGCGCCACTCGCCCCCCTCTCGGGATCGAGCTTGCAATTCGATTTTGCGAAAACGAAGCTTCAGCCAGGAGCGAGAGCAGCTCGCTCCGTTTCCGGGAGCACATCCTTTCCGGAAACGCGCGAAACGCTGCAAAACGAAGCGCCGTCGCATTTCCGGCACTCGGGGGTCCAGGCAAGCGCGTGCGAAGTAATTCTCGACAGCTGCGAACGCAGGCAGCGGGCACGCGCCGTTCGATCGATCTTCGTTCGCGGCTCTCGCGAGCCTTAATTCAAAACTTCCCCTCTCTCGCTCCCTCGCAATCATCGCGCTCGAAACTTGCCCGAAACTTGGCGATATACACACGGATTCGGGCTGAAATTGGATCGCCGCCGGCTCGACGCGCGTCTAATTTTCTTTGGGAGCGGGGGGGTAATTGCGGAGAGCGTCGGCCGCAGCCGCTGCGTTTACGCGCTGATTCTTCTGCTTTGATCGGCGCTCCCGGCAGCTGAGTTTTTAATTAAAAATATTAATCAGGGAATTAGATCGCTCGAGGCGGGTCAAGGCGACTGCGGAGTGTAATGGAGACTTTCTGGAAAGAATGTTACTTGAAACTTGGCGGGTTTCAGCTCCGAAGTGAAACGTAAGTCGTCTTCGAAGGGTTCGAACGAGATTTTGTTTCAATTAAAAATGCAATTTTCGAATTTACATATACATCGAAGAAAGAAACGTATTAAAGAACAATAAGCGAGGAGGACGAACGCCACGTAATCAATCATTATAACTCATAAGTAACCGTAAGCTACAGTTAAAATATATGGTATAAATGTAGTCACTTTCTAGATGTAAGTACGTTCCCGTTACTTCAATGTTACAACAGTTTTATAATTCGTTCAAGTACCAAGGTAACCCGAGAATTTCTATATCTAAACATAAGGCACAAGCATAGATCACAGTTGTATATACAAAAGAGCCGTTAGAGTGATTCAAATTTCTGGGTGAACGTGATTCTCTTGAAAGGTAGCAGCGCGCGAGAAAATAGAGGCGTCAGTCGCAGGCGCGGGAGTCACGCCTCTCGATGACATCCCCGGCCGAAAAGCTCCACTTGCAAGCTCGATCGAAGACACGGCCGCGAGCGCGTTCTTACCTCCTTTGAATTTCCTGCGACGAAGGTGAACCGTTTTCCCTTCCGACGCCATTTATCTCGCATTACGCCGAGGAATGCGCATACCGCGGATCTCTTTGAAGTGTTCTATTCTTGTATTATCTAGGCTAAAAGCTCTACGTGCTCTTCGATCTCGATGAAAATGAGAAATCTCGATGCCGTTGTGGGTCCACGCTGAGAATATTGTCGAATACCTGTAGCCAAGTTGAATCGGTGTATCAAGCTCGAGCTTAATTATGGAGGTTGCCGTTTTCGTTTGAAATTTCCAATTCTCTACTGTTAGAACTATAACGACTCGATTCGTGTACGGACTCAATCTTAATACATTTCCCTAACAATAATGGGTCGGCCGCGGCGCAGTTCTCCCAACTGGTTAAAGTTTCTAATACCCTCGAAGCCGGTTATAGTTTTAATTAAAATCACTTTCAATTATGACCAATAAATCGGTGTCGCAGCTGCGCGAACGTCTTAATCAGTGCGAGAGCCACTCGGCCGAGAGAAACTCCCGGCTGGAAATATCCAATTGCATAATAACGTAAAGCAGCCTGCGAAAATTTTGCGCGCGCGGAGCTTTAACGAAACGGACGGCTTCTGTCTCCGCCGTCTATCGGCGATCTGGGTTAAACTTTGCAAGTTCGAAGGACGACGTGTATGTATATATATATATATGTAGTCGAAGCCACCGAAAACTTATTTGGCCGATATGGATGTATTTTGTAAATGAATTTCGCGAAATGGCGGAATAAATGGAGGAGTTGTTTGAAATTCTTTGCCGGGGGAAAGAAAAATTCCCTCTCGAAGCTTTGTTTATTGTTTGCCGAATGAATTGTAGTTCTCATTTAAAAGTCAGTTGGTAAAGTATTGTGCGCGAAGCGTCATTCTGTACACAAACTTTTTTTGTCTTTTTGCTTTTTAATATCGCTGTAACTTTTAAGTATTTGGAGTAAATGCAAGATTTTAATTGAAATTTTTTGCCGCGCAAGCTTCTCATTGGATTTGACTTCGAAACGGCGGTACGAATTAACGTTTAAATTATTCAGTTTTTAAATAAAACTTAATAAGCAAGAAACTTCTTCCTTTGCTCGACCGAACTTCAGCTTACCTCCGAAGAGTCACATTTTTCCATCTATACTTCAAAGCCCATAACTCCGGGAATTTGCGTTTCCACCGAAATCGGAAAAAGCTCTCGCTCGCGACACTATCCTATCTACATCCTGCCGAGAAGTGCGACCCTTCTCAATCATGTAAATTCGCGTTTACGTAGGCGTTTACTACGATGCAGCTCCCCCCAAAGTATAAACGGACAGGTGTACACTAGCAAGTAAAAGCGCTTGTCGTCCCAATTTCTGAAGGGGCCTTTGTCGAAAAAAAAGGGGGACAGCCGGGGGCCACTTGACCCCGCGACGCCGATATCTCGATCTGGTCCCAAGAAGGCGAGCGGATAAATAGGCTAAGATGGTCGAAACTGCATGCCTCCGTGATTTCTTCTGCTTCCGAGGAGTGTCTGTGGCTGTATTGGGGGGACTGTCGCGGCTTTTCGCCGTCGGCGGCCTTCGTCGTTTGCTGCGTTGGCGATTATTTTCGGCCTTCTTATCGGCTTTTTAATCTGGCCTGGTCAAATTGCTAATATTGGTGTCGACTGTAATTTTTTGTAAGTTTTCGAAACCGTTTTTGACGAAATTGTATCGGTTCTTAAATTTCGAAGTAACGATACCGTTGGAATATTTAAATAGGGATAGCAACAGATTGCTCGTTAAAGTGACTCTATTTAGTATTCCAACGATGATGGGTACTTACAAACGAAGCATTAAAGTTCGTCGTTAAGTATTAGAACAGGTATCTCTTAAAATTAATGTCGAATTTTTTTCATTTAACCGACATTCTTCAAAACTTGAATTCTCAAAGTCTCTTTACCAGCTCGATCGTTCGCGCGGAAATTTCGCAAAAGTATCAAAAAGGAAGTGAATTGCATAAAAGGAAAATCAAACGTCGACAGACTTACGAATGAAAACGCCCTCCTGCCTTTGACTCCATCAGCGAAAACCAATTCTCACGTAGAGAAGAAGCAGGCCGGAGGATAAGAGGAAGAAGAAGAAGAAGAAGAAATGACATGTCGCTGCAAATCGGTCGCGCGGAGGAGCGCGCGAATGTAAAGTAGGCTAAGAGACCGGAGCGGAAAAAAAGGTTGAGAGCCAACTCTCCCGGCCGGCTCTCAAGGCGGAATTTAACGGATCATCATTCCCCGCGCGATCGTAATGAGAGCCGAGAGACGCTTGTTTCCACATCGATCGCTTCGGCGCATTAAGCTAACTAAACGGGGCTGGCATCCAGGCGTGGCGAAGAAAGAAAACAGCGCTCAGGATTGCGCATGCAAATGCAGGGGG
>UCOL01004407.1:0-14794 GCA_900474335.1 Ormyrus nitidulus
CCCTGGTTCCATTCAAATCGAGCGCGGAACTTATATTGCGCGACGACCCTTCCCTGCCTCCACCCCCTTCCTGGTCATATTACGGGAGTATCCTGCCGGAGGAGCCAGTTTTCGTACATTGGACGCACCGGGTGCCTGGACAGGGAATATAATGGGTTCTCCTTTCAACTTGTATTAAAGTGGATTAAATTAAGTTTTGGTTCAATGGTAGAAGAACGTCGCTGGATAATAGTTTGGAAGAAAAAATCTTTTGGATATAATACCTACATTCAATGACTTTTGAATAAGTTTTCAAGAATATTTTTTTTTAGAAAATATTGAAAAATCCCTTTTCATTGATAAACTTACGTAGTCGTAGTAGCAGAAGACACGAAATGAAAATTCTAGAGGAAAATTTTATTTACTTCTGGTAAAAGGTAGTTTATCGTGGAAAGTAGAAAGCTCAAAATATATATTTTTATTTAAAACAGTTTCTATTGGTATAAAAGAAGCGGCTTTTTATATTTGAGACATTTTATGTGCACTGACTTTAATTATATTAATTGAACTTTTTAATAACTTTATTTTTCAATGAAATGCAGCATCGCACATATTTCTAAAGGAAAAGGAATGAAAAAAAAATATAAATATGCTAGAAATTTATGGCGATCCAATGAAAAACTAAAAATTAAAGCAAATAAAATGCATTTTTCTATCTCTAAAAAAACGAGATTTCAAGCTCAATACGTCCGAAGTTAAATGACAAAAGTTTTCATTTGTATTTCCGGGCGAAAGGCCGGACTTTAACAAAAATGCAAATCTCCCCGGCCTCGTAAACTTTTTTCAATTAAGCCTAATGAAAAGTTACGACGAAACTCGAGCCCAATAG
This sequence comes from Ormyrus nitidulus, assembly GCA_900474335.1. Taxonomy (NCBI): domain Eukaryota; kingdom Metazoa; phylum Arthropoda; class Insecta; order Hymenoptera; family Ormyridae; genus Ormyrus; species Ormyrus nitidulus. The sequence goes on from UCOL01004407.1 coordinate 869, forward strand.
CGCCAAAAATCATAATTCGAGTCCTCGAAATAAAAAAAAAAGGAGCAGCTCTCCCGGCGAAACAAACCCGCAATAACTCGCCGAGGTAAATAAAAAAAAAAAAGAAAGGCCTTCGGGAAGGAGGGTTAAAAAAGGAGGCCAAGTCTCGGAGCTTACGGGGAAAGCTGGCTCGGCGATAAAAACTCCTTTACAGTTAATCCAAAAGTTCGCGCCTCTCTCGCGTTTGAAGCGGGGGGAGGCGCCTTCTTTTCGTGCGCCGCGAGAAACAGGAAGCGAATAACACCCGAACTTTTCCCTAAACCGTAAAACAGTCGCGCGGCGGCGGCCGCGCCATTATTATCCGCTGATTTATCGCTTTTTGCATCGCTCCCTCTCTCTCCTCTCCCCGCGGGATTTTATCGTCGCGCCGAGGTTTCGCCTCCTTCGATTCGCCTCGTCCTTCTCCGCTCGATCGTAAAATGCGCGCTCCTGGGGAAGAGAGCAGAGAGCAGAGAGAGAGAGAGCTTTATGCGATATCGGGCCGCGGCCTTTTTATATAAGAGCAAGAGGGGCGATTGAATTTTTATTGTTGTCTGGAAGAGCGTTTCATCCGCTCCCAATTTTTTCGCGCGCACTTCGCTATACGGGCTGTACTTGCCATTTTTTTTCTTTTTCTTTTTTTTTTATCATCGGCTTTCAAAAGCCCCCTGAAACGGCCTCAATCTGTACGCAGTTTCTGCGCCATTTTCGCAAATGTATATAAAAATACCGAAAGATGCTCTTGCGCCGAGTATTCGTTTTACGATAAACTAATTTCGTTTTCTTCACCTTGAGTATATATTGAAGCTCAATTTTGTAACAATTCATTACGACGCTCGGATGTAACGGGATTAAAATTCTATATTTAGAATATCGAAAAGAAAAAACTTTTTACAAAGCCATGACAGAGGATGAAATATTCGTGGGCGAAGGAGAGAGAGAAAGATGAACGAATGTCATGCGAATAAATGTCCGCTCATTCATCATCTTGACCGCAAGCAGGAATTTGATTCCGTTATTACGTTATCTTATACACTGATTTATTCGCCGTCCTTTACTCATCACGCGCCGCGCAATTATTCAACTTCACGAAATACTTAAGCGGCGATTTAAATCGAAATTGAAATTTTCGCAGTGCTTTGTTTATCGAATTCGAAGTACCTACATCAAAAAAACATGTATCGTGTCCTTAAAATTTTTTAATCCAGCGAGAAAAATCAGTATGTCTATTTAATAAAAGCAGCTAAATCATACTAACGAACTCGCTTCACCCTTCCTCCAAAAACAGCCAGTTAAATCCCTTCCGCCCCAAGCGACCCTCTCCGCTTAGACCCGCGAAAATTTCGCGGCCTCGTCGCGGTTAATTCCGCGCAAGATCCAGAGAGGGCTTCCCGGCGCGCGCAGCCACTTGTCGCCCCTAAATGATAAATCGCCTTACTCCGGCTGGCTGCTCGGCCTCAGCCGCGACCGCGAACCGCGCCGAAATCGGCAGCGAGTTTGCGGCCGTCGCGCGCGAGAACGGCTCCCGGAAAAGGAGGAAATGGCGTAATACACCAGACAGAGGAGCGATCGGGCCGCTCCGATTGATTGGATTGCTTTTAGCTGCGAGGGGAAACGATTGTTATTGCCTTTTGCGACGAGGAGCGACGACGTCTTGCTTTCGGCTCGCTTTCCAGGCCGATCGATGGGAGTCGCGGGGCGGCTTTGATGGGGCTGATTTGAATGGTGGATTTTCGAGGAAACGCGCAGACTGCCAGTTGAAAGCCGGATGGATTTAGACAGCGAAACGAATATTCCTGGCTTTGTATATCCCTTGCGAGTGTATTACATTACTCTTCGCAGTCCGTGGCACGGAAAATTTGTCAGAGTTTAACGACTGTAACCTAATTACGGTTTTAGAAACAATGCTGGCGTTCGCCTTTAAAGTAATAACCGTTTCACATTTGTTTGAGTTTGAACAATTGCTGAAATTTGAGACCGTTTTCATTATTTCGTCACGCTTATTAACTAAAACGAGCAGCAGAGAGAAATTCTTTTCTACGCGTTAAAATTTTACAGTCGCCAATAAAAACGTCGAAATACCCGAATTTGTTTAATTCCTAATAATTTATCAAACAATTCCAAAAGAGCACTCGTCCCCTCGACAACGAAACGCAATATCCAAAAGAGCCACACGTCCCATTTTTCCACCGCGACCGTCGACCGCCTCGCGTTTCAGCGATTCGTGCCCGGATTATACAATAGCCCACCTAATTCGAAGCAATGCAACCGAATTAATTCAGCTGTAATGCCAGTATTTCAAAACGGGGCCGCGTTCGCGCGCCGCCACCTGATAAAACAAATTTGACAGCGGCGCTGATGACGGCTCGACTCTGCGGTCGCGGCGGCGGCGGCGGCGGCCACCTTTGCCCGTTTCGGCCGCTCGTCGAGTGCTTATGCGCTTTTTACGCGCCGCGACCGCCGCGCGAAATTATAGCGAGCTGCGTGCAGCCGCGCGAGAATTCATTGTTGCCTTTAATGCGGGTTGCCGGGGAAGTTGGATTAATTGGCGGCTGGTTCTTCTGGACGGCGATGTTTTTTTTTTGGCTTGCTTAATTCGCGGGACGTTTTCACTTTCGAATTTTTCGACGCGAACTTTGTACGGATATGCGAGGTGAAACGGTATATATTAAGGGAAGGCAATTGCTGGCAAACTAATAACGAGCAGAAATCAGAGCAGCGTGAAAATCGTTTCGGAGAAGGACGGAAATTGGTGTCTCGAGTGCAGTAAATATTACGCTGCTAAGTTAGACTGACGCGACTGGCTTTAATGTAACTTGCTGATCAGCCGCTCGTCAAATATCATAACAGTTCCGTAAATAAACTCTGTTTCCATTAACTTCGAGCGGCTCAAATGATACTAGACACGAAATTGCAGTTTGCCTTATTATTATAATTTTCTCCTCGCAAATTATTCATACTTCCGCTCGCGAGAACAATCGAATTCACCTACATTGAACTTCTCACAGAAAGTCAATAAACTTAAAACTACCTTCGCAAGCTAACAGACACAATCCAGCCTCTTCTACAAGACACCCGAATTTCCGCCTGCACGGGTATAAAAGCGGAGGGGGAGCGAACAACGGCACCCGACAAACAGATTCGCGGGCGGTCGCAGCATTTGGCCCGCGTCCGGCAAACTTTTCCAGCTGACGCGGCCGACATCGACCGCCACGGCAGCGTATTTCACGAGCGGCGCGCTCTGTCATTTCGCGCGATATCCGCGCGGTATACCTTTCCGCGCCGTTATCTTTGTTTCTCGCGGCTCTCTCTCTCTCTCTCTCGCGTGCGCGCGTTGCAGCTGCCTGCGCGCGAGTTCCGAGCTTAACTTTCTTGCCGCCCCCGCGGGTTAATGCTATCTTTCGAGCTTTGCCGCTGGCGCGAGAGCCATTTATCGCGATGGCTTTGCCGAGGTTTCGGAGAGCGCGCCGCGCGCGAGTTTCTCCCCCCCCGCCCGCCCGCCTGCCGGGGGATTTTGCGTTATCCGAGCCGCAGCCCGACACGCTTTTTGGGGGAACTCCGTGTCTCTCTCTCTCGCTTTCGGCTCTAATTGCTGCGGGCGGAAGGGCTGGCCGTGTCGAGTCTTTATAGTTTTCTTTGCTTTTTCTATGCGCGGGGAGAAGCTTTTCGCGAAAGTGACTTTTGGAAAATGTTTTAAGCGAAGCTAACGATTAACTGTCATTACCGAGCAAAGTGACCTTGAGCATTTAAGATTGAATATGAAGGTGCGCAAAATTCTTAAAAAGAAACAGAAAAAAAGAAGAAAAGCTTCTGTTCAAAAGCAAAGGGGGAAATAAAAAAAGAAATACACAAAAGAAAATAAAAGACCATTCTTTTTCGCATAAAAGTAGAGTGCGTGAAAAGATAACACGTGCCGTAAACGTTTTAACTCGCCGGTATTTTACAAGAGAAATGAAGCTATGAAATTTAATTTCTTTTCTAAAAAGCAACATTCAGACTTGCAATTTTTTAATAATAAGTGTATACATTCGTTATTAAATTGCAGCGTTTGCAACTTTTCGTTTTTTCAAGATCGCATTTATCATACGACAGCCGCGAATGAAATTTTATTACATGACAATTAAAATCAGAGCGACGCGGCCTAAGATTTATTAAATTCCTCATTTACAAAATAAAAGCGGTAAAGCGCGAGCGGAACGACGAAAGACGAATGCATAAAATTCAAGTATAACAACCGAAATGCAGACGTTCGTTGCGCCAACATTCTAATACGATTTCGCAGCGAATTTCAATGCCCGAGTCCTGAATTTTGATCTATTCAAAGTGAAAATCGTGTTTATTGGAATGGAAATTTATTCCGAACCTCTCGCCGCCCGGCGGCGCGCGCTCCAGAAATTTATTCGCTGTTTATTTAAAACCGGGTAATAGACGCTTCGCCGGAATTAAAAATTAACACAAACAAAAACCCTCGAGCTCCTCCGTCGATCGCAAAAAAAAGCGCCTGATTTCATTCGGGCGCCTCTTCCATTATTTTTTTTTTTTTCATTCTAAACGTCCCTCTCCATTGTCCGGCCCGTCAGCGCCTCTAAAAATTAGCATAACACGCATATATCGGGGAGAAGAAAAAGCGAGCCGCAAATTATTCGCAGTTCGACCTCCTCTTCGCCACGTACGCACCGCGTTCCATTCCGTCCGCGCGACTACCCGGCCGGCATTCCCGATGAGGTGCAGCGCGCCCCGCGAAGCGCATTTAGACGCAAAAATGCCCCTCGTAACGCGGATTAAAAAGCGCGACGATACGAGGAGCTCTGCGGCGGGGCCGCCGCCGCCGTCGCCTGGATTTTGATTAGTGAAAGCCACCGCGTCGGGCGGCGAATCCCCGGTTTCCGGAACGGCTTAACGAAGTGGGCCGCGCGGAGTTAAAGGGATGTACTCGGGAGGTTTTCTTTGGGGGCTTTAATTGCGGGATCTGAAATTAATTTTAGCCGCCGGTGCTCTTTGTGACGGGAGGGATGTGATTTTTCCGCTCGTAATTCGCAACAAAAACTTGGCGGATTTTCATTATGCCGTAAAGCGCGAGAGCTGATTGGTTCTCGGGGAACTTTTAATAAGGTTAAATTTTGCATTTTCTAACTGGGAGGCGGAGAAGGGCGAGAGAGAGAGAGAGAGACTCCGTGATCGGAATTCTCGGGCGCGAGTGTCCTTTTCTGCAATTTTAAGGATTCTTTTGCTTGTTACAGAAAGTTTTAGCGTCCTCCCTGAATTGTAAAGGCGCTCGGATTTGCATTTTCCTATTACATCTTGCAAATAATGCTGCTTAATTAAAGATGCCCTTGTTTCGATTTGCGAAACTTCGTTTTGGATTTAGCGCGTCTTTGCAATTTTCAGTGACTTCGATGGCAATATTGTCTGTGCGAGCAGATACAAGTCTGTTTTCTTATTTATAGATCGATTCAATATTTTATATTCAACAATTCGGTGTGTTCATTATTCTCGCAAATGATATCGTATTCTTACTATTCAGAGAACTGGACCGATTTTAAGAGGTCAATTTTTATCTTCGTCTTGGTCGTAAAAGAGGACTGCTTATTAATACAATAACCGTCTGCACCTGATGCTATTTACTCCTCCGACCTCGCATATTAAAATAAGTTTAAAAAACAAGTGTTCTAATAATTGAAGTAAAAATATCGCATTTAATTTTCAACTGAAACATTGTCTGTTTCGTAAAAAATGTATACAGCTTCTAAGATTTTTACCATTTCTTTTCGGAGAAACTAAATAAAAAAAATCAATTGCCTACGAGATGCTTCTTTTATTCTATAAAAATTATAAAGCAGTAATGGAAGACCTCATAAAAAAAGACAGACTATCCTTCCATTAAACTTTCAAAATCTGACATATATATATGTACATATTCCTTTTACCTCTCCGACTCGTTCCTCTTTCTAAAGCAAGCCCGTCGCATCTGCTTCCAGGTGAGAACTCAAACAGCTACAAGGGTCGACCGCTGCCGACGTACCGGCCGTCCTCGCAGCTGGTGCCCCTCGGCGGCACGGCGCGGCTCTTCTGCGAGGCGTACATCGGCAGGGCCTACCTGCCCGACGCTCGCAACTCCGTCACCTGGAGGAAGTCCGACAGCAACGTCACCCTGCCGAACGTCGGACGCGTCTCCCAGAACCGCGTCTCCAGGTGAGTCTTCGCCGATTTTTTTGTAAAAATTTAAGTGAATGCACCGAAAAAAATGATGCGGTAAAGTTCACTGTAAATTCTGGTAATCGGAGGACAGATATAAAAAATGCCATAAAATTTGGAAAAATTACATTTTTTATAATAAAATTTGCCATATTGTGGTAAAAAAGAGTCATAAAAATTGTAATTTTTCCAAATTTTATGGCATTTTTTTTTCACGTGTCAAGTCTGTCCTCCGATTACTAGAATTTATAGTAAACTTTATAGCATTATTTTTCTCAGTGTATTATTTATAATTTCGATTTTTATGCCTTCAATGTTTTTTTTTACTTCCGCTTTTTCAAATTAATAAACGATATTTATGTACGTGAAAATTTTCATAAGGTATTAGAATAGGGACCGAGTTAAAATTTTGATTGACTTTTTATTGACCGAAATAGCTTTCAAGTGATTAATTTCCCTGTACTAGTTTTTTTTTTTTTTTTTAGATTTCCTTTTAATCAATCAAAAGTTGATGTGCGGTTTAACAGACTTTTTTCGAGGGTATATCTAATACAATTTCATTATTGCGCAGGAATAAAATATAAAATGCAAATTTTAACCCGAATAATATAAAAGAACGAATATTAGCTTTAACACAAGATTTACTTTTATTTTTATATTCACTTTACTTGCTCGAACGTTTCGATGGTCTAGTAGTCGATAAAGAGACTGGATTTCCTATTTTGGTGGCACTAAAACGTTACAATCAACTGCGACTTTAAGCTACGATATGCAATTTCGTTTCTAAAGTAAAGTATTTATTTCCCAATAAACCGCATTTATTTACAAGGTTAAAAGTAAGCCGGAACAAACTATTGTACAATTATCGTAAGCGTTAAAAATGACTTCACGAATTTCCAAGTGATTGGTAAAGTAGTTCCTCCTGCAAATTAATTACGAAATATTATATATAATCCTTTAATTTCATTAGTCGTTAAGTAATTGCTTCGAACAAATGGACTTTGACAAGCCGGCCACAATTAAAAACACTCACTCCGGCAGCGACCAGACACATCCTGTCGCAAGCCGCCGGGACAAAGGACGCTTTTTTTCAATATCGACGCGCAATTAATTATTCCCAATCTGATTATCCGATAATTGCTAATGAAAGTTGGAGCTCCCGCCGAGAGATAAAAGGATTCCTCGGGCTTATATCGAGCTCTCGCGCGGCCTTTCAGACTCGTTTTTCCCGTTGCGGCCCGCAGACTTTCCCGGCTACTCCTCTTTTGCTTTTCCACCTTCTTTGTTATCTTCCGTTCGCTCGGCGCGCTGCGCTGCATTGCCTCTTCATCGAGAGAGGCACCCCCTTTTTTCGCGAGGCGAGGACAAACAGTTCGATGCCGGCGACGATGTCTTCCTTTTGTGCTCTCGCCTCCATTCATCCCTTACTTTCGCGTATTTCGCACGTAGCGAGGAAGGTTCAATGATCACAGAAAGCAACTGTTCAAGAGCCTTGTATTGTTGTATTATCAATGTGATCCTAATTAACTACTGTACAGAAAAACATCACCTGTAAAGCTTCGATTCCAGACCGAGTCAATGCATCTATTTTACAGACCCCTAAAGGTTACGTATATTATTCCTGCTTTAAATTTTATAATATTCAAAAAGCCTTTAACTTCTATCCCTCACCGCGGCGAGGCTAAGTTATGCGTATATCCAATTATAATTTCTCGCGCCGACAGTTTCATCCGCAGAGCCCGCAGACGATAGCGGCTCGCTTTTCGATTCCCGTCTCGCGACTTCCGCGCCCTCATCGCGGACCAAAGCCGCGCGCAGCTTTGTCCGAGGCGGAAAATTCCCCCTCCTCCGCGCGCCGCTGCGTAAAAAAAAGGAGTCGCTTTAAACAAGCTTCGAGCGCCGAAGAATGGGATACATTCTGGCCGCGCGCCGCTCTCGTTCGTATATAATTTTCCGCTCCTCGCTCGCTTTCCACTTTAAATTGCTCCCTGTCTTTCGCGGACGAAATTTGCGACGCGGCGCGGCACAGTTAGTTACGCGCGCGGGAGAAAAATTGGAACAAATGGCCCGGCGTATACGCGGAAGCGGGATTTAAGCGCCTTTCCTTCGTTTTCGCTGATGCGAAATTAGGCGCGCCGCGCTCGGCAGATTTAATAAGAGATTATATATCGGCCGCCGGGACAATACGACCTGCTCTCCGCTCGGCGCTTGCTTTAATTGCTTTAAAAACGAAACCTTTTATAATCCTCGTCTCAATTAACGATTTCGAAGTATTAAAATTAAAATTTAAATAATCGTGCAAAAAATTTAATCGCGTAAATTATATTCGTTAAAGGGCTTTTAGTTGCGTGCGAAGTGATTAAAAAAATTATTTCGCCAAATAGACTGGCTTTGGGTGTAGCGAGTGTAAAATCGCTTTTAACTTTTACGCGCGTGGTAAATAATTCCCGGGGGTTTCCAAGTTTTACCGGCATTGGTAATTTTAAATACCGGAAAACTTCATTAGCCAAACTTCGCTCGCAAACTCATCGATCCTCATTATACGACTTTGTAAGCTCAAGCGGCACCGGTAACAAAGTCCTTAATAAAACTCGTAAATCTAAATGATTCAGTTTTAGTTAGGTGCCTCAATAAGGATGCATGGCGAAAGTACAGGTAACTGCGCTTGAGCGCCTGCGCATTAACGACGAGTTTTGATTTACGCCATTTCTAACGCACTGAGCGCGAACGGAATTAGAGGGAACCGGTGCTCTTCGTTCGTTTGTCATTACTGAAATAAGCGATCTTATATAAAAAATATCCATTTCGCCATTACAATGTCGTCAAGAAAATTGTTGTAAGAAACTCCCTTTTATCGCAACTTCAATCAAGCCTTGCAAGTGCGCATTACCCGCGTTATAGTAAACTCCCAGGCAATAATCAAGCTCAGAAAAACTCCGGCCCCGGCGCTCATTTCCCTGAACCCAAGAAAAACCCCCGCGCCAATCTCCCTTTTTTCATCCCACCCCTCTCTCCAGCAAAAGAACGCGAAGGAACTACCCTGGAAGTTCGCGGAAGCGCCCGAGCGCCAACATTGTTCTCCGCGTCTCGGCGGCGAAAGTAAATCGGCTTTAATAACAATCAGGGAAAGAGACAGAGAGAGCCTCGAGCTCAGAAAGCGATCGGAGCGCGTCGTCGTGGTCGTCATCGTCGTCGTCGTCGTCCTCAGCCGGCCGCGAACCTATCATTACCGCGTAATAACCACGAAGAGTCCGGCGGAGGCCTCCGCCGATATAATACGAGGCTCTGGAAGGGCGATGCATGATGAGGGGAATGAAAGGATAATGCGGACTATAAGCGAAGCCGCGCGCGGAAATCACCGCGCCGCGCCTGAAATCTCTTCGATTTCCAGCTCGATGCTCTCTCTCTCTCTCTCTCTCTCTCTCTCACGCACTCGGCCGCGGTCATTCAGATTTTTGCGGCCTCGGAAATACGTGAGAGATGCTCGTTTTTACGGAGCTGGGAGGAGGAGAGGCGGCGAGCTGAGCGGTTCTTTGTCAATAAAATAATCGGCACTCGAATTCGAGGTTTTCGCGTTGTTTTGGGTTGATTTGGACGCGAACCGACGTCCGGTGGGAGCTTAGAAGCTTTGAATTTATTTCAGCAGCTATTTATACAGATTTTTAATGCAAGCAATGAATAATTTATTACATGCAACATTATGTATTATTAAATTACATTCGATTACTTTCTGGGAAGTAATAAACTGATGTTAAATAATAATATCTTGAACGATTATGTTATAGTCGTATGGTCTCTATTATGCCATAGAAAATCGATCAGTTTCGTCCACCATACGGTAAGAACATAAAATCAAATGTAATTTACAATGTTTTGATTACCTAAAACTGATAATGTTAAAATTTAGATTGAAAAATTACGTACGTCATTGCATTTAATTAATCCCATCCTGCGACTAAAGTGTGAGAAAAAAAAATTTTAATGAAAGCCAAGAGCGGCGAAACTTTGGAGAAAGGAACAAGTTCAACTTACGTAATGACTGCAAGAAAGGACATTTAGAAATTAAAGTTTCGCGGGAGAGAAGAATTTGTTGGGACGCCGAAAAATTTTCCAGAGTTTTGAGTAACTTAAGCTAAACAACGCAAGGCGGAGGTAACGAGATAAAGAATATAAGTTACAAGAGGGAAAACAGGAGAAGCTACTTTATTCCCGGTTATTTTTAAGAAACTCCAAATTCCAAAATGAAAAGTTATCGCGAAACCGAAACGCACTCAATTACCATGCATAAATATTTATATTTTATTCCATTAGAATCTAATTTGCAGCCGCATTTACTTTAGACTCTCAACAATGAGCCTTAGACAAAGAAACGAGCAAAATAAAAAACCCCGACCTGTATATGGGAGAAAGCATTGTAAACTCCGTATTCAGCCGCAATTCTACGAGGCTCAGGTTGTGCAATGCGTTGCATATATAATGCATGTTTTTTGCATGCGTCACACTTTTACTCGCAATCTCTATGCATCAGAAATAAAGGAGTTGCAGCGGCGATGCGTTGCAGGTATATAGATACCTGCCGCGATGGGATCAATCCTTTTCCGACGTGCTTTGCCTAATCGATAGCATCGATGATTTAGAGTTTACGGCGGAATGGGGTGCTATGACGAGCCTTGAAATGGCAAATCGTTAAAAATAGAAGATTCTCAGAGGCGATGAAGATTTTGAAATTTAAAGATACTTTAAGAAAAGAGGTTTTACCGATAAATTGCTATTGTGGGTCACGTTTACTCGAGAATTGCGTTAAATAATAATTTAAAACAGAAATTCAATACTTGTATGCAAGCCAAAAGCTCCGAGGCAATTTTAAATACAAGTTCTCGGAAGTTTCTTGGCTTACCAGATGCGATCGAAGCGCTTTAAATACCTCTCAGCATTTATAAAATTCTTGATGAAGAACGAACAATTCTCAATATATTTCTTTCTACAACTACAAGAATTTCATCGTAATTCCACAAATAAATACTCACTGCGCAATTTCGGAATGCTATAAAAATGTAATTCCAATAAAGTCTTATTATTTTCATAATATATAACGTACAAATAGCATAGTTTCATTACCCGAGCAATAATTTTAGTAGAAAACTACATGCAGGAAATGGTCTAATTATTTACAAACGAGGACGATATTTAGAAAGTTTTTCTTAGAGAAATACACGCAATACATCGTAACTTTTCAAATACTACTCATTACGTCGTAGTTTCTACTTACGCGATTATCTCCCATATAATTAGAAAACATATCCTCGCCCATTTCCAGAAACCTATAACGTCTCAATCGAAAGACTCCTTTTGAATATTTAAATATCCCGTCGCGACATTATACAGTTACGTCGAATGAAATTTCTCCAGATCACCGGCAAGTCAGCGAATCCCTTCGAACGAATCTTTGATTGAATCGACTCTCCGCGACTCGTTCATTAACAACGAAAATCCCGTCCAGGATTCATCGGGCGAGACAAAAACTGGCGAGAATAAGAGAGATGAACTCCCGCCTGCAAAAAAGAGCATCAGGCGGCCGGGACGAGCCGGAGACGCCGAGACGATGATAAACGAAGAGAGAAGAAGAAGAGAGAGAAAGAGAGCACGTTCCCGTCTCGGCGCGCATTATTACGTGTATAATGCCCCCGCAAAAAGAGTAAGAGGCGTGGTGGTGCACTCGCGATCCGGGCCGCTGATTCCCCAAGTTCGGGGAACTCGAGCTCCGGTCACGCGCTTTGGATCTTCGCCGCGGAGCGAGCTTTCTTTAGGGCCCCGAACGAGTCCTTTTGCTTTTCTTGCATTTTTATAAAGGAGAGGCCCCGCGGCTATAGGTATATATATATATATATATATACGCACTTATCCCCCGTTTATGAGGACTCGACGCCGAGCTGTTTCATCAGCGATTTTTCCTATAAGAGCGGTTTCTTGCGTTGCACTTTGTTCGTCTATAGCTTGCTACTTCGATTGCGCAAAGGAAACAATTCAGGTTTTAATGTTCGGTTGATGAATTAGGAGTCGCCATTATTTTAGTACATACATGAAGATTTGTGTGCGCATTATCAAAATTTGATTGATTCTTTTTATTGAGTCAACGAATTTATAATCATTTACAATGTTGTGATGTTGGAATAAATGTCGCAAACAGTTATTGTTTAATTTTTTTTTTTGGTTTAAAAACATTTTCAATAGACAAGTGGTTGAAAGTAAACCGCTTTTCTGCTTTGATTTAAATGTGACTAGTAAACGCCGTGCACTCATTGTTTTCGCGTGCATTTCATACTGCCGACCATAACTTTAGAACTATGTGGGACAAAATAATGAAAATTTATGTTTAGAACCGCTAACCAGAAGAATTTCTAAGTTCATACGTGTTTGAACAAGCACGTAATAAATATTTTTTTTTTTTTTTTTTTTTCAGAATTACAAGCTTTTCAAACTGTGAGAAACTCCGAGAAATTTTAGTTTCCGAATGCGGGAATCATAAAGTTTAAAAAGAGTCGCATTCGCTATTCTTTCAGAGGAGAAATTAATTGGCATTTATGCTTTTGTAAAAGGAGTAATTGAGTATTCTTTCAGAGTTCTTTTTTTTTTTTAGATATTGCAATCATCTTTGAAAGCTTTCTTTAAGAAAAACCTGTAAAATTTTTATTATTCCTTTTTGCGAAAGGAAAGAGGGTAATTGAAAGGAATTTGAGTTTTACGATTTCTGGACGGAATAGCAGAATTTTATGGTTTTGATTTTATGTCAAAATTATAAAAGGATATTATTAGCGGTGACAGATATTCCTTTCGTTGCAAATGGAAGTAAATTCAATTAAGATTGTCTTTCAAGAAGAATAGATTTTCTTCAAATGAATGTATTTCAGTAAAATACCTTAAGCTGACATCTGGAAAATCGTATGTGCATTTATAAAATCCAATCGTTATGCAAAATTGAAGCTACTTTATTAAAAAAAAAAAAAAGTAATCGCTTGACCAAACCCACAAAGCAAAACAACTCCGTACCATCGCATCGCACTAAACCAAAATTCTTTCACCGAAAGAGCTCTCAACTTCGATTCCAGCATTCGAAAACGCTCTTCTCTCCGCCTCGAAGCCTCTCGCCGACCTGTTTTCGCTCTGCTCGATTTCGTTTGCTTCTACTTCTTGGGTTGCGCCTCTCCCTCCTCGACTTGTCCGCTTTTTTTCTTTCTTTTACATCGCCGTTCGGCAATGGCAGGGAGCATTTCTCTTTGTCGCGCCGAAGGTGTACGACGGGATCTTTCGATTCAGTGCGAGCTGCACTTTAAAAAATGTAAGCCCCATTGATCATTTGAAATATTTATCGAAATCCCGAGTACGAGATCAGATTTAGGGAAGCTGTTCGATGTAAAAGCATCGAGCTCAGTTTGGTAATTGGTGCTCAGTTTGATATTGCTTGGTAATTAAAGTTATTATTATGAATAATTATTCTTTAATTTTTTGGTACAAAATTGCTCTGTAAATTCAGTTGATGTTTTAATAAAAGTTTTAACCTCTTCTGACCGACGTACACATATGTGGACATATGTGGACAAATATTGAATTTACGATTGTGACGTGCCCTAATTTTTTTTCTTATAAAATTGCCAGTGGCATTAGCTACTTTAATAAAATTCTACTCTCTAAATCTAAATAAGTGAAAAATGTACT
>UCOL01004408.1:0-14792 GCA_900474335.1 Ormyrus nitidulus
TTTTGCCCCGCTAAACTAGTTTTCGGGAAAAATATGCTACTTTCGCCCCGCTTATCAGGGACAAAAAGTGGGTTTTTTTTCCGTCGGGTGTGGAATAAAAGTAATTTTAGGGGCTAATAATGAGAAGCACAGTCTTGCAAATCATTTTTTATTTCATATTAAGGACTTTTTAAGTTTAAAAACTAATTTAATTTATTAAATAACAACTGGTAAGCTCTCAATTAAGTTCTCTTATTTTTCTTAAAAGATTACATTATGCAACAAGGGACAAAAGTAGAAGATTTTTCCCGCGGGTGAGTTTACTGCTCGAGGTGTGGAATAAAAGCTATTTCAGATTCGGGTGAGGTTTTCAGCACTCGATTCTGACCCGTGCAGAACACCTCACCCTCTATTGTAGAAATAGCTTACTTTCTCCTCTTGTTGCACAATGTACATACTATTATTAATTCAACCACATTTGCCCTTAATTTAATAATATATGTTATCGGCGCAATTTTTTATCGCAATCAGTTCAATTAAATTTTTTTTCTCAGTGTATATAAGGTACGAATTATCATTATAAGTTGTAAAATGTAAATAAAGAAGTAAATTTGCTCGTGAAATACGCGGGTTATGGTAAGCGAACTAAAAACGGTATATCCCCGCGAAATCTAAACCCCCGAGCGTGCTCGTCTGACATTACCGACAAATGATCAAAAATCGAGCGGCACTTGCGGCACTTGCGGCCCATCGATAAACATTTGTCAGAAATTACCATATTAGACAGGTCGCGCTCGTCCTCGCCCGAAAATTGATTCAGTCATCCTTGAGCGATAAAAAAGCCCCGACCGTCAACCGGCAGCCGTCCATCAGCCGTTCGTCCTTCACAGATCCACTCCTACCGGTCATTACTCGGGCAGCCTGCAGTCATATACACATCCGAGACAATAATCCCGCAAAGGCATACCGTCCTCCCCCCCCCCCTCCTCCCTTCCCTCTCTCAGGCAGTCCAGCTCATCGTCGCGGTGAGCCGCCTGGCAATCGCAATCGCACTCTCGAGATCGTCTTCTTTATGAAAGGGCGACTGAAAAGAGCGCCGCGGGCCTCACTCTCACCTGACGCGCATTAATTCAGCAGACACGCGCACGCGCGCGCGCGCACTGGAAAAACTCCGGCCGGCCATAATTGCGCCTCGTTTAATGAAGAATTGACATCGCGAGATATTCAGGCCGCACGCGCGCGCACGTGTCGCACAAGCAGCAGCGGCAGCAGCTTGCAGATTGGCCCGGCGAAATTGACCGCGGCGACACAGAAAAAAGAAAAGCCCGGCCGCGCATTAATCTTTATACCCGCGACGCATCTGCGGGTGTAACGCGGCGGCATCGACGCGTAAAAGAAAAAAGAGGGATACTCTCGGACGGATCTAAATCTAGACGCCGAGAGGACGGGACAGATTTGAGATTTCAATTGCCGCTTCGGGCCCCGGGGCCTTTTTGCGCCGGCCCCGATTGACCGGTGCTCGAGCGGCGAGGGGCCTCTTCGCGGCGAGAGCAATTGCTTTTTAACGGTGGATAAACTTGTCGGCGGTGTTTTAACGATTTAGGAGCTGGTTTTTTACTGCGCCGATCTAAATTGACCGGTAAATTGGGTCTTATTGTCGGGTCTGACGTATAATATTTGTCAAAACGGATCGGCGACCTATACATTTGTTGGTTCAATTTTCGACGATGCAATTTTAATTAAAAGATTATTTCTATAATTTATTTGTATCGGAATGCACTCGATATTCGAATAATTTTTAATAACAATATTTGCGGAATATAATTGGATGTAATTGCTTTAATGAGTAAGATATCCCTTATTAATTATTAATTAGCGTCAAAATAATATGCCGATGCTGCACGTATGAAGTTATAACTGAAATTATAAATTAAAGGAGCACATAAAATATGCCGGAATCGTTCGTAATGAGCCTACCCCATTGCAATCGAGGAATGACATATAAGGCCCAATTAAAGTTACTGAGATGCCGTAGAAGGGGTTTAATTACAGACATATGTATCGTTAAATATATATTTCAGTTGTTTTGGGACTGAAAATCAACGTAGATTTTTTCATGTTTTATTTTGATCATTCAAATAAATAAATTAATAACAATAATAATAATTAATTTTGTAAAACAAATAAAAAAAATGCCTTGCTATCAAAGCACCAACTTTTTCACACCGCTTTTACGACTCATAAAATCTGCCTCTACGATCCCCCAAATCCATAAACACCTAGGTGCAATAACCGACACCCACGCATTCACCTCTCTCTCTCACCACCGCCTGCTAACCCCTCCGCATTAATAACGCAACAATTCCGCGTCGGAGAAAGGAAGCTACGTCGGCGGTGGCGGCGGCAAAAAAATCTCTCCTCTCGCAGACCGGCAAGAAGCGCGGCGGCGACGAAAAAGGAGGCACACACACACACAGCACACACAGGAGAAGAGCAAGTATAGCGGGACGAGGAGAGCTGCAGTCGCGTGCGCCCGGAGCGAAAGCGGGGACAAAGGGAGAGAGGGCGAGAGAGGGAGGGAGGAAAAAGTGAAACGGTCGCATCGGCACGCGACCGGTGTGCGCGCGCTCGCCGGAACTGACAACACTTGCGAGAGCGGACCCAGTTGGGTGGGCCCTTACGTGTGCCGGCCGCGTGCCCGGATAATGTATGTAGCACCGCCGAGGGAGGAGGATGAGGCGGCCGGCTATTGCCTTTTCCAAGCGGGACGCCTTTCAACCCCTGCTGGCTCCCGGAATCAGACCCGATATATTTATATCGGTGGGATTTTGCATCGGGCCCGCGAGACGCCGCTGGATACCTACTTTGGAGCTCGAAGGCGAGGAATTGCCGAGGTGCGCGAATTTGTAACGCGCTGTGCTTCCTCGTGTGCAGTGTTTTCGTTTTTGGCGAAATGATTGATGGACTTGTTTCGTAATGAAGCAAGCACCTTTGGACTGCGCTTGATAACACTTGAAGAAACTTTGGAAAATCCTTGATTTTTTTGATTAGTTGTAAATAATTGAGCTAACGCATAAACAAAACGAGCTTTCGATGAATGGAAACGACTGATTAAAAGGTAAATTTATCGCAGATAATGCGACGATTCGCGTCACGAGAGAAAATTGACTCTACAAGATAAGAAGATTGAAATATTCCAAAACAAAAAAAATAAATAAATAACTTCAATCCCCCCCTCCGAAAGCCATCGCTCCCAATTAAAATAACGAAGGAAAATTAAGCTCTCTCTCTCGAAAAAAAAGCAGATTAACCTCCCCATCAAAATTGAAAATCCAATTGACTTTCCCCCCCGTCCTTAGCGGCGGGGCCTCGGCGAGAGAGAAAAGGCCGCGCCGCGGGGCGGCGCGGAGGGTAAGAGCGGCCGTCTCATCGTGTCATCTGGCAAGCACGCCGCGTCCGACTCGGGAGGATCGCTCACGCACACACTCCTACGACCGGATGAGCCGCGTTGCCCCCGCGCGCGTAACGGTCGGCCGGCGAATCTCCCGCGCTTTTGGATTACACGAGAGAGAGAGAGAGAGAGAGAGGTTTCCGGGATTGCGCCGCGCCTCCGCCTCGCGCCATAAGCACGCCCCGAATGAAAGAACCGGAAAAGCGGGACTTTATGCGGGACGCGCCCCGCGGCACTTGTTGCGCGCGGAGCCGGCACGCGACCGAGAGCCCCGAGGCGGGAAGGAGACCGACGAGAGGAGGAGGAGGTCCCGGCTTCGGGGGCTGATAAGAGATGGATTTTTTTTTTTAGCGGTTTGGAGAGAGATAGTTATACCCTTAATGAAGAAAGGATATCGCGCGCGTGCGGCGCAAGGAGGCCTGAAACCTGAAACCGCTTTATAAATAAAAATTAACTCGACAAGATTGCGAGGTAGGAATAAAAATTTCTCGATGGTGTCGCGTTAAATTTATTTTTATTACTCCGAGGACTGCCGCAGCTGTTATACAAAATTGTTACGGTCAAATGATTAAACGTATAATTAGCATATTTTGCAAATTGCTTACTTTTTTATAAACGACAAATTGTTATCGCTTTTATGTTTCACTCCGAGCGCAAGAGTCGGTCTCTCGGCGTTTTATATAATTTCGGCCGGTCGTCCGATTCCAAAGATAATTTTACTTTCTTAGAAAGTTTTCGCAAACACATATTAAATTGTTGGTTGACTAAATGCGAAACTTTAAAAGGATCCCTAATACATTCAAAATTTGCATCGGCAGCCTTAAGACTCTAATCAGGAACGCAAACCACTTTACGTAACTCGCGCGCACAACGCTTCCGCGAGGAAAAACACGCCGCGGAGTTAATATATTTTCAAGCGCACACGCAGACGCTTCTCGCCGGTCGCGCGGCGAAATCGCTAATTAATTACTCGGCGTCGTACGATAAATTTCCGAATCCGCATTAATGCCGCCGCTTGTAAAAATACTTGTCGCGCTTCCCCGCAATATTCGCCCGATAAAATATAAAGCCGATTAAAAAATTTGTCGCCGCCGCCGCGTCCTTTCGACACTTTCGCATCGAAATCCCCGCGATAAAAACAAAATAATCGGCAATTACAGAGAGAGAGAAAGAGAGAGAGGACAATCGAGTCGTAACGGTCGCCGTTGCCGGCCGCAGGCAGCTGTGCGATTTCGTCCCGCGAAAATTTACGGGAGCTCCGACGACTCCGCGGCGGCGCGCGCTTATCGCGACCTTGCCATCATCGTTCATACTTTGTCAACTCCGGGAGAGCGAGCCGTGCTGCCCTCCTTATCTCGATATAATTATCGTTGCGTATACACGCGCGACGATGACGCGCGCTGCTCCTTTTTTTTTGCACGCTTTCCGGAGGTGGAGGAGCGGCGGAGGTATATACAAATTGGACGATTGCTCGGGCCGCGAGTTAATGAATGCAAAGAGCGGCCCCGGAGTCCGTTGGTTAACATTGTGTCGACGTTTATTGAAACGGCGGACGAGGTTGAGGAGGAATTGTTTATGGGGTACTGGGTAAGGATTTAATTAAAAAAGTCTCGGGTAAGCCGCGTTTTTCGGGCGTAGCTTTTAATGCTCGAGTAACGGAGGTGGGGGTTAATTTATTTGGAGTTATCGGGAAAAAGCGACGGAGGATTTAATAAGTTTTTGGGTTAACGATCTTTATTTATAGAAACGCCTTTTAAAAGTGTCGAACGATATGTAAATTGAACTCGCGCGCGACAATAAAAGGATCAAACGTATATGTCTATAAATTTTTCAGCGAATTAAGAGGTGCAGAATTGAAACTTTATAAAAGAGATTGAACAAACGGTATTCTATATTAAAAGCATTCCTACCACATTTCTTAAAGTACGCGAATGAAAATTGTCTTCATTCGCGTACTTTTCCTTCAACGAAAATAAAAGAGAACTTTTAATTTCAATTAAAAAACGAAGCATATATCTGGCTGAGTGCATAATAATTATTCTTTTCGAAAATTGAAAAAAGCTACAAGCCCCGATAAAAAAACCCCCAAATTTTCCGCCCGTTTCGTCACCGCGCATCACGTATATAAAAAGGCACGAATAAAAGACTTCCTGCCCCTCTTTCGGCCCATTGCCCAACTCCGTAATGATCCCCCGGCGGCCTTCCTACGCCTCCTCTCGGCATACTGCGCGGATATATCTGGGCCCCGCGCGCCTCGGAAACGGGATATAATAAAGAATCGGCCGGGGCCTTTCGGTCGGGCGATCGATGAAAGCCCCGCGATATATAGGCCGGCGGGCGGCGCGTGCTGGCCGCGAATGCGAATTACCGGGCGCGTGCCCCGTCGGAGATCGCGTGTAAGTAGCGTGTACGCCGGCCCGAAATTATGGAAATCGAGCGAATGTTACCGTTGGCGCAATGTCCGCTCGTAATGCGAGGAGAGTGATCTTTTGCCAGCCACGCGCTCCCT
Organism: Ormyrus nitidulus; assembly: GCA_900474335.1. Lineage (NCBI taxonomy): Eukaryota > Metazoa > Arthropoda > Insecta > Hymenoptera > Ormyridae > Ormyrus > Ormyrus nitidulus. The sequence continues at coordinate 5,940 of UCOL01004408.1, forward strand.
TTTGCGAGAGGTATATGTATGAGTGTGCGTCCGATTTTGGACGGTCTTCTTTTATTTTCATCGCGCGGCTCGGCGATCGTTATTGTTTATTGCGAGGAAACAGGATGGATTTTGTTAAAAAAGGCTCTTTTTTGGATAAAGAATTAATAATAAGAATACTTCGCTTTCGGAACAGGCACGCAAAAACCTCGCAAAATCCACGAGTCGTTAATTGAATTTACCGACCGATAAATCGGCGGCTCGTCAAGAGCCGAGAGCATCTCGCCGCGCCAATGAATCAAGCGATCCCTCGAAAAAAAAAAGAGGTGCGAAAATGCTCGCCCGAGCCGCAAAAAAAGGTTTGTACCGCCGCCTTTTTTGCCCCGCTCTCGCATCTGGGCTGAAAATCTCATTTGCAATCACGCGCGCCGTCCAGAATTCCGGCGGCGTTTCCAATGTGGGCCAAAAAGCCGAATCTTAAAATTTGAACGCCGAGAGAGGAAACGGGCCCGAGAGGCGGCCCCGCTATCATTTGCCATTCGGGTTATATCCGAATTACAAGGTCCACGAGCGGCAGCAGGGGGGGAGAGACAAACGAACGAAGAAACGGGCGCACTTTAGCGCGCGCCGGAGGATCCCGACGGCTCCTGTGTGTACACAGAGGAGAGGAGAGGAGAGGGGTAACCTATCACGAGCTCCCGTAATTTGGCTGCTGGAAGCAGCGATTAATCCGCCGTGCATCGATCGTTGCGGTACTTTGAGGCGGATGGAAATTCGCCTTTGAATCGCGCCGCGGAGTAGCGAATTTTCTCTCGCTATAAACCAACGAAATTCAGATTTGTCGTGATAAATGTACGCATTAAATTACGAAAGATCCAAAGCTCGAGAGAAAATTTAAATCGAACGTTCGACTCAATTATCGCAAGCCCAAAACGAAGTTTCCTCCCCATAAAGATAAGAAACTTCGACTTCGCTCCTTACACTTGGGCGGGCGAAATTTATTAACAACAAAAATAAATATGCAAGTACTTCGGCGCTCGTGAAGATCATCGATAATACCGAGGCGAAGTGTACTCCCCATATGCCGGCGCGAAGTGGCGTCCTTTGCGCGCGTCCGCGTGACGACCGGCAGTCGGACAACCCTAAATCGGCTGACCCAGTTTCGAAGGCGCGACTTTTATATACATCGTGCGCGCGCACGTATATACACACCTCGCCGCGACCGAGAGCTTCCTTTATTCCGCGCGCAAAATTTATGGCCTTCTCGGCGATCGCGCTTCGCGAGTTTATAGGGCATTTTCGGCACTTTCGGTTTTCCTTTTTTTTTTCTCTTTCTTTGCTTCGCGGCACATCGGCCTGTCCGCCGCTTTAATGATATGCTAATTGGCCCGCTCGAAAGGCCGCGCGGGCAATTTTCATTTTTAATCGCTCGCTCCTGCGATTTCGGGCAATAATGATTAATGGCTTTTAATTTTTAAGTGATAAAATCTGGTGGGCTGCAGCGGGACGCGATGCGTATTATATACGCTTAAATTATAAGAAGCGAGCGCCTCGCTCAGCCTGTGGATATAGTTTTCGCTCGTCGCCGAGGAAAGCCAGAAGTGCGCGCGGCGCGCGAATCTTGGAAAAAAAAAAACGAAGCGTGACCCAAAAAATGATAGCTTCCGTATCATTATGGGGAGATATACGTCCATTCAGGAGATCTTATGAGCTATACCTTTTTGACACGCGCAGATGTTGTTTCGTTATACAGAAGGTCCTTTGTATACTGCAGAATCATATTTCTGCGGCGGCCGGGGAAGAGAGAACATTTTTCGGCATAATTTATGGTTGAGCAATTATTTAAGACGCTTTGCGCCATGTGTGATGCTCGAAAGATACAATCGATGGACTGTATTATAATTCGAACTCAATAGAATTTAAGAAACATCGCTCTCTTACGCAATGCCGTATAAGTGCGCGGCCACGCGATTCGCTCCGAATTTTCAAGAATTATCAATAAAGAGGAAAGCGTTTTCTCCGTCGCAAAAACGATCGATTAGCTATCTCTCTCTCTCCCGAAAGGAACTTCTCCGCGCTGGTGTACCAGGGCGACAATATAAAAAAAAAAAGCGTCCGAAAACCAAGAGCGCAGCCGCCCGAGGATCGAGCCTCGCTCTCTCGATGTCATGTGCGCCGCGGTGCGCCTCTCGAGGAAGCCTGCCCCCGGCTCTCGCTCTCCTTCTTCTCTCTCGAGCCGCAGGTGCGATCGCGCGCGCGTCTGTCGCGTGTCTCGCGTGCTCGCCTTGTAATTAGATAACGCTCTCGGCAATAATTACGGCCCGATATCGGCGCCTGCTTCTTCTTTTTTTCTTCCTTTTTTTCATCCTCTCGGCATCGGAGAGCGGTTTGTCCGCGAGTCGCGGACGATGACAAGTGCGAAACGAGAGGGGCGCCTTTTTCACGCTCGCCGAGAGGGAGATTGCTGTTATTACCCGATTTTGGCTTTAATTTTCGTCAATTTCGAAGTGTACTTTATATAGTGCCTTCGTGCGAAGCGGGTTATACAATGTTGACAGTGGACTGTTAACTTCTTCGAGCGGCTGATTTCGGCCTCGGAAATTTAACGAGCGCCGGATGGATGAAGAAATTTTCAATATGAGTAAAGGGGCGCGAGTGGGTTTATTAATTTTTGATTGACAGCGGCCAAGTTTTTTATCACACTCCGCTGAAACGTTCAAATTGTATCTTCTGTCCTGCATCGCCAATAATTGACGAAGCTGCTATACTCGTCGTAATCGATAGGATCGGAAACTAAATTCAAGTAAACTTAAACTGCAGGCGCGGGTGCCGTTGCAGTGCCAAAAAAATTGTAACCCAATAGCCGCGCCGCAATAATTAGCCCCCCGGAGAACCTATTCATTTCTCTCTCGAATTCGATCTCCTTGGAGGCGCTCGCGCAACGGGAAGTAACCCTATCGGCTTGAACTCCGTGAAAGAAGGCGCGCGAGGAGCCGCGAAATTCGTCATTGAGAAAGACGACTACTGAATGAAGAGGGGCTGACTCTCTCTGCGCTCGGGGTGTAAAAGTAGAACGTCTTTCCGTTCATCGTTTCGCCGCCCGCCGCGTTTACGCGAAAGGAAACGCGCGTATGGGACAATCGAAACGTACGCGTAGTACAATCGAAGCCGTACGAACGGCGCATTCAGGAATTTTGGTGAATGTGTCGTTCCGTTTAAGGAAGCAGTAGTCTTAAAGACACTGTAATTGTAGGTGAAAGGTGATTTCGTTCACTTCGTAAAACGCTCCTAAACTCGATATATCCCTATATTTCAAAAAACACACACACTCGGCAGTTAAATCGGAATCAGGAAAAAATCACCTTTTTCTAACAAAAGGAAAAGCCCTCGAAAGCAGGTTTAAAAGCCTCGCGACTAATCCTTGTCGTCGATCCATCAAGGTTCGTCCTCCGTCGAATCTTACCTACATCGGGCGACGGTCTATCCTTACTTCTGCTCCGAAGATACTAATTATACCGAGCCATAAAAACACCGCTTGGAAAAGCTCCGCGCCGCTTCTTCGAGCCACATTAAGCGGGAGCGCAGCAGGCCTCTGCGATCAGGTGCACAGCTTTCCCCGAATCTTAGGAAGAGGCCGCCGAGAGGCGGCTTTTAAAAATGAAGGGTCAGAAAACTGCACCCATAGCGACGCGCGTTAATTCATTTCCCCCGCGATTAATTCTTCATCAGGCGCAAAGATATTGGACGGGAATTTAAATAAACAGGACTGACGGATCGTCGGTAATCAAGATGTTGAGCAAAAGTTAATTAGGCCAGGCGGCATGTGTAATGCACCGGGCAATTTATCATCGGAAATTAAATTGCGCCTCTCGCTGGTATTACATTTTCTGCGAGAGAGACGTGATCGCTCTGTCGCGGAAAGGATCGGGCCTTTTTTTTCATTTTTAAATAAAATAACGAAAGAAAACGTGTAATAATCGCGTCGCCGCTCGTCGAAGGAGGTATAGAGGCCAACCCTCGGAGCTTGGGACAGGTGCGACTGTCCACACAAAAATCCACCGGCTTTTCACGCCCAAGTGAATACACATCTCCGGACTCCGGGGCCGCGCGGCTCTAATTGAAAAACTCCCGCCTTTTCCCCGATTGATCTATCAAACGCGTTGCGCCGCGGAGGAGCTTCCAGCTGATTCGAGCTCATTAACTCGTGGCGGCCCGGCAATTTTATCTCGGAGCGGCGCGAGCGCGCGCGCGTGCCAGTTGCTGCCGTCTTATCTCGGCTTTTTTATCCCCCATCCCCGTCCTCCCAAAAAATAAAAAAAAAAAGAAGAGGCAGAAAAAGGAGGCCCGCTCATAATCCGGGGAGAGAGAGAGGGGAGGAGAGTGAAGGCGGAAGGAGAAAGAAGAGGAGCAGCAGCAGCAGCAGCAGCAGCAGCCTCGCATCAGCCCCGCTCGTTAAGCCCGGAATTTCGGGGAGAGTCTCCATTACCTCCGGGATCAGCTGTTGCCGCACGCGCGCATCTCTCTCTCTCTCTCTCGGACGCACGTGCCTCGGGAGTAGGGAGAGAGAGAGGACTGGTCGTGCAGCAGCAGCAGCAGCAGCACGCGCCTCGTTAAATCTTTCCCGAGGAGGGAGAGATGGCTTTTCGGGCCGGCGTCCGGCGCGACTGCCGGATGATGATCGGGAGCGCGGCGGCGGCGCTCAGGTAGGTACGAGAGCTGGCAGGAGGAGAGAGAGAGCTGTCGGGGCCGTAATCTTCTTTGTGCTCTCGGGCCCCGCGACTGATTTATACGCCCCGGAGAGATTTGCCGAATGGCTAATTCCCGAGGCTGCGGCGCGCGCGGGCGGACGAGGGCATGTTGCAGCCACCTGAGCGGCGGCGGCGGCGGCGGCTTAACTTAATGAAGTTAGCCCGGACGCGAGAGAGGCTTTGACTTCAAAATTGGATCGCGATTTATGGGCGCTCCGGCCGTATCCGTTTTGCCTTAATAAATCTGGAGCGACTTCGGCTCTCGGCCGCGCTAATCTACGAGGTATCGAGGTAACCACAGAGCCGCGCGCGCTCTTTGTCGTCGCGTTATTTGAATAGATATTGGAGCTTTCCGAGGGGGAGAAAGTTGTTTATTGTTTCGTTAAAATGACGGGACGATCTGTATAATGCAGTTGTCGAGAGCAGAAGTAGACATTAAAGTCGGTGGTGCGCCATGATTTACGACGGGGACTGACTGTTTGTTAACCTCGTATTCAGTTGAAGCACTGTTAATGCATTCCTTTTATCAATAACTTCCACCCAATCGAGTCGAAATAATAATATTCTCTCTATATTTATTATCAAAACTCTCGCTTACACCGCGAAATCCAGCCGAGTCCTCCCGCTTCGTAAACTCGCCGATAAAGATACCCGCACCTCCAGCCTGCAGGGCTGCGCGAGGCCCCGAAAAAAAAAAAAAAAAAAAAAGAAGGCCCGGCGCGTCGAAGAGGAATCGGCGACATGTGCACACACTCGGGTAAGAGGAAACCTGGAAGTGGCCGGTTTTCATGCTTTGCCGGAGCGTTCGCCGCTCTAATCGACGGCGATAGCCGAGAGAGGCGAAACGACTTTCGGGGCCCAGCGCCGATCCCCGACGCGACCGGTTATTAACGTCGTAATTCGATTAATGCAAATTTCAAGGTGCGCGCCAAGGGACGACGACGACGACGACGCGCCGCCGCGTATATGTACGCGCGCGATTGGATTTTCAAAGAGAGCACGAAGGGGCCGCGCGGATAAGGTGCAATTTAGAGTTACGATAGCACGTTCGAATTCCATTTTAAAGCCGTTAAGGCGAAAGTCTTCATTACGCAATCATTTCGGGGGGTTTATAAGGTATATATCGCCGAAAGCTGCGAGCGCGAGGGCCGAGTTAGGATTTTCAAAATATTCCGGCCGCGCGCCACCGCCAATTCGTTCGGAATGCGTGTAAAGAGATAAGTGCGGTTTTTCGGTGATTTTGCTTTCCTTTTTTCGAGGGGGGGAATCGAGCTGCCGGCCCGGTAGCAATTTTTTGACGTTTTTTCGACGTGAAATTTTGAGTGAAAAAAGTGTAAACTTTAATATTCCCGCAAAAAGTAACGAGCCCATCAACGACTCGGACTGCGCTCGAAAACCCTTAAATTTCCCGCGCGCACCTTTTCTTCCGAGAACCACCCGAGAAACGGCCCCAAATCCAAATAGCTACGAAAGCAAACACCTTTAAGCTCTCACCGTCCGATTCCGTGGCCTCCTCCCCGCGCGGCCACACCCCGAAAGGCCGATGCATACACACATATATAAATCGCGGCGGCGCGCGTCCCACAGAGACTCTCGTCCGCGGGCGCATTATCGCCTCGCATTCCTCGGGCGCCGGGGCCGTGTTTTATGCGCGCTCTCGGCGGCAAAAAAGCAGGTGCATTACGAGAGAGCGCAGGCCGATCCGTCGGCGCGCGCGCACTTTTTTAATCGTCGCCCGATCGGCTTAACGGGCAAAGCCCGAGAGCTTCCTCGCGCCCTCCGCCTGAGAGCGGATTATTCGCTTACGACGTTATGTATGTATGTATGTACGGTGTGTGGCTCGCGATGCGCTCTTTGTGCCCCGGGAATTAATTTGCCGCGGTCGACGGGGAGGGGAGGAATCTAATTTGGTCATCCGGGGTTGTTTTCGGCGCGAGAATCGGCCTTCGAGCGGCTACCCTTTTCTGATGGGGAAGATAAGTAGGGTGCTGTGTACAAATCTTTTTCGTCATTATGGGTTTAGTGGGACAGTGAGAAAAAATAATTTTTTGCAAATCTGGAGACGCACTTCTTTGTTCGATAAAATTACAATAATATTTAATGCACCTTGGATTTTCTACAAATTTATTAGACGAAATGCGACCTTTCACCCAAGATTTCGCCTCGTTACACTCGTCCCGGCCTTAAAAATTTTCCAAATTCCGGCATTCCCGTCGCGGCAATTGTCCTTATCGTAATGCCCCCGCAATAAAATCCTTTCTCCCAAAAAACGGCCTCCGCCTCCCGAAAAAACAAAAAAAACGGGCCGCGAGCAAGTGCGGCAGCTAGATAATAAATAACGACAATTAAACCGGCGGCGCAAAGAGTTCCCCGTAAGAGCGGGCAAAAAGCCCCGGCGATATAACTCTCGAGAGCTGCCCGGCGAAGTTTTACAGCTACTTCTCCAGTGCCTCTCTTCGTTTATTTTTTTTTTTTTTTTTGCACGTCCAAGCCGCGACGTCTGGCGCACAATAAAAGAGGAGCTGACGCGCGCCGCCACCGAAGGACAGCGTTTTCGTCGTCGGCACGTTAATTGCGAGAGAAATCGGGCGCGAGGAGTCTCCCGCGTCTGCAGCTTGCCGAGAGAGGCAGGAGAGAAGGGGATCGCGCTCGCGTGTCGCCTTTTTCATCTGCTGCTGCTGCTGCTGCTGCTGCTGCTGCTGCGGCTGTCTCTTCTTCCTCTTCGGACGACGGAACACGCTTTTTTCGAGCGCTTGATGACTGTACTTTTTTTGATGCATGTTTGAAGTTTGCTGGGCTTCGCTCTTCGCGAAGTTGATTTATTTAAGGGGAAAAGGGAAGCTTTTTGCTGCGCTTTGGTGGGAATGACTTAGTTTTTTTTTAGCGTTTAAGGGACAAGCGTGGAAGATTCATTCGTTTGTTGTACAAATTACTATTACAAAAGCAATTCAGCAGAGGAGGATTCTGCTGAATTGTATTTAATTTTTTTATTTTAAAATTTAATTATATTCTGAACTTTTTTAAAAATGAATCATTTTTACATTATATTATAATTTTAAAATAAAAACAGTTTTTAATTTTAATAATTTATAATTTGTTTTTATATTTATTTTTAGTTTGAAATTTTTCAAAGAGCAAACAGTTCAAAGAGCAACTGCATAAAATGTCATCATAAATTTTGTAAAAACTGCATTTTAAAAGTTATTACTAATGATAAACCAACGTGTTTTTTCTTATTTCCGTACTTTAATACCTTACCTTCAGTTCCTCCGCTCTATTTATACATGTAGCATTGACCAACTATCAGTTTTACTTTCCGCTCTCATCCCATTAGAATTACGTTACGACAACGTCTCCCAACCGCCATCCAGCGGCGAAGAATTAACGTCGCAGGTGAATGCACGTGCGCCTCGGCGAGCGAACAACGCGTCCTTTGCCATCATCCTAGTCGAAACGGAACGAATAAACAAAATAGCGGCGCAATTCGAATTTCCGCAGGTCGAACGCACGTGCTTGACGTTCTAACGCAGGTGTCTGTACGTATAACGGCGGGCCTCGTAAACGAAGCCTCGAGACGCGTTTAAAAAATAAAAAGAACCCCTGAGAAATCGTGAGAAGCGCCAAAGCGGAGTTTGGAAACTTCCGGCCGACTCTGCTGCGGGCTTTTCATCTCGCCAACTCGGCGAGTCGCGCGCGAATCCGAAAGTGTGTCCCAGCGAAATCCGGTGCGTGCGAGAGAGCCGCCGGCAATTTTTGTCTTTTTTTGGCCACACTGTGCAGCGCGCCTCGGACACTTTGTGCACGTGAGAGTCGCAGAGGGAGAATTGCGACGAGGATGCGTACACTGTAAGCGGCGATTTCGGAGGGTAAATATTGGAGGCGTCAATGGAGCCGGAGAAAGTGCGCCGGAAGTGCCTTTGTCTCCTTCCTTTTCACGGGCTTTTTTCGAACTTTGCAGATTGCGAAATGTTTTTACACCATTTTTCGCGAATTCATCACTTTTATTCCAATATACCCTCAACTCTCGTTTAGTGGCAATCAAAAGCTCGATTTAAGGACGTTCACACGAAAATTCAATTTCTTAGGATTTTCTTGAAATTTGAACTACATGTCAATTTAAGTATAC
>UCOL01004409.1:0-14791 GCA_900474335.1 Ormyrus nitidulus
CTCTCTCTCTCTCTCTCTCTCTCTCTCTCTCTCTCTCTCTCTCTCTCTGTATATATATACTCTATCGAATGCAAGAGCTCGAGTATTATATGTATTAGAGCGCGAGAGAGTAGAACTTGCTTTTTCCGATATAAATCTGCGACGAGTGTATCCTTTTGTCTCTGAGCCGAGAGACTTTTTTTCCGGGAAACATAATTGCTCTCGAAGCTCTTTACGTGTCTGCGTGAAGAGCAGTGCAGCTGTGCTAATGCTTTTTGTGGCTATTTAAGATTGCTGGTTTTCTAGGTATGATCTCAGAGCTTTTGAAACTTGACTCTAATTTTGATAAATTAACCACCGAGATCAAAGGAAGTCCTTATTTTACTTTAAGTTAACGTTAAAGTAAAATAAAAATTTTTTTAAATTTTATTTTTTCATTGTTTTACCAATCATGTTTTAAATTTAATGCAGATGAACCGTAGACAAATTAAAACTTAATTTTTAACAAATTACAAATTTCAATTTAAAGAAGCTATTTCATTTTATTAAAAGAATATTAAAGCGAGATTTAACAAAATTCATCTAAAAGAATTCGGTGATTAGCACTAGGTTCTCTATAAAGCAGGTTCAAACCAGCGAGCTTCATTAAAAATCAAATTGCCCGCTGATGGCCTTTCCAGCTTAATGTAGAAGGCATCGACTTTTAGAATGCATCTCTCGATATTCGCTCTCTCTCTCTCTCTCTCTTTCTCTCTCTCTCTCACTTGGATCTTGATGGACAGGAAAGTGGCCTCAATGACGCCGATATATCCACTTGATAGATGTGGATTGATCGGCGCCTAAAGAAATGCTGACCGTGGCGAGAAGAAAATGGTGATAAAAGAATCCCTGCTTAACCACTCACCATGACTTTCTAGGTTATCGTAAATGTATTAAATTATTCCCTATTTTTCTGAAAAGATTATATCTTTGTGATATTAAGTATACTGGCTGTTTTTTAAATTTTAGAATTTTTAATGGTCTGTCCATTAAAAATATTTTACCAAATGATTGGACTTTAATTTTCTTAAAGATATATAGTTTCATTATTAATAAAGTATTTTTAAAATTAAAAATACATATTATCAAATTATTATTAAAAAAAAAAACAAAAAAATAGTTATATAAATTCAGTTGTCCTGAATGTACCGATACTATTCGTTATCAAAAGGTTTGTTGTAAGCAACTGTTTTACGCATTCAAATAACTGACTGATGCATAGGAAAAAAACTCAAATCATAATTAATCACACTTATATGAGGAATTTCAATACACTAAATATTATTCAGACTTTTGTTACATTTCAAGAAAAGAGTATTTTTATACAGCTAACTTGAATTTGAGCATCTGAAATAATTAATCATAGCATTTATGATTTTTGTAATGAAATGTTATTTCCTCTATGAAAAAATACAACTAGATACTATAAAATCATTTTACAGTCCAACCAGTCATTTGTAAAAAAGAAGTGACAAAGAGGAGGGTAAATAAAAAAAAACTATGCTCAAAGTTAAAAAAATTACATGGGCAGTGCATCTCTATAGATCGCTTTCTGACTATACGTTGACTCGATTCACTTGCTTCTAAATGAGGAACATATAACAAACGAAAATGAAGAATATGTAACGAACGAAATAGTTATGTGTTTGAATATAGATACCTATGTTAGTTTTTGAACATCAAGTGGTAATAATTTCATAAGTTTCTCTGTTAGGAAAATTTTAAAGTTTTGCAACATTCCCCTTTTTAAGAAAATATACTTTAATAAGTTATATCTTTTACCGGTTCTTGCCTTGTTTTTTCGAAATCTTAATAATTATTGTAAATATTGAGAAACACTTAGTCTTTAAAAAGTAATTAAATCAATTGAGTTTTTTTACTTAAAATAAAAATAATTATTGTATTATGTTGCGTTTCTTTCATATTAATTTTGCGTATACTCTTCTCTCGAAAAAAATTAGAAATAGATATAATATAGAATTCTTTAGTAATACCGTTCTCAACTCAATCAATGGTATATGTATACATAGTAATATGTATGAGAATTAGTTAGGATAATTAATTTGTTGGTCGAAAACTTTTCCAAAGGGAAAGAAAGAGGGGGAGAGACTATACAACTATTTGTTATGTTACGCGTCTATTCAAGATTAAATCGTACTTTTATGTTATGTTACGCGTCTTCTCAAGATTAAATCGTACTTTTCCCTGCTCTATGCCAAATTACCACATTTTTAAAGCAATTAAATGCCAATTCATTGGCACTTTCAAGTCAATTGAATAATTTTTCTCTCGTAATTATTGGACATAGGAAAATTATTTTTTATTTGATTTGAACTATATTGAGGCATTATGATAAACAATCCTAATAAAATAATAATAATATGATTGGTCATTACATTGGAAGTTTAATCTTACGTTGAAGAAAATGTTTGAGGCTGGAATAATTGACGTTATGCGAGATAAACAATTTAAACTTGCTTTAAAAGTTACTGATAACTTTAAAAATATAGAAGTATTGAATATTGAAAAAGTGGTGTTTGGGGTTTACATTTGGTTAGGTGGAGTACTGTTGTCTATTTTTTTGTTGAGTATCGAAATGATTACATATTGTTATTTTAAAAATAAAGTAATATCTAAATTTTTTAATAGAGTATTGCAACGATAATGTTTGAGAAGATCTAATTATGTTATCAAATTAATAAAATGGTGATTGAAAGTTGAAAACATATCCAAGTAAATTTTTAACATGTTTTTACAAAAACTCCAAAATTTACTATCACAAAACTTCCTTTAGGAGGAAACAAAAGGCGCCACCAATAATCTCGTGCGGCCTGCTCGTGTAACCGCCACTCTTGTTCAGGGTTTGTATATTTAATTCGAGGAATCTTTGTTCGACCAACGTTTTGGATCCATTCACTGAAAACCAAGAGAAACTAGATGAGAAAAATTAAGAATAAATTGTAATATTTATTTTAAAATCAAATACAAAGATAAACGTTGAAAGAAATCTAGATTTTAAAGGGTTTTAAAAGTGAGTTTTCCCCTAAGGAAATTAAACGTAAACTTCCAAGTTACAGAAGTTAAAGATAATTTTAAATAAATTTTAATTATAATACCTAACATTTTAAAGATCAAATTTATAGTACCATGGACTTTTTCTAAAAATTATTTAAACAAATCTATGATTCATGCAAACAAGGTATTTTGAATAAGAATTAATGTTGTTCATTAAAGGAATATCCTACTTAACAACTCGTCAAATTCAATCTAGTCTCATTAATGAAGGTGTTCATAAATTTGACTCATATGCATCCATGTAATGCAGTATTATTGTTAGAAGAAAACATAGAAAATTGTCTAGTTAAAATTATATTATTATAATATATTTACTATTGATATATTCTTAGAAGTATTTAAAACTTGTTTAAAGTTGGTTATTTTTAATAAATCAAGTAACTTACTTTAAAATAAATTTATTGAATTTGCCTAGAATATTATTATTTATAGTCAAGTTTCAAAGTTATTTTATCAACTCGTATAATTCTGGCAATCAATTAATTTTTATTAGTCGCCGACGGAAATTATTCCCCACAAAAATGACCAAACTCAAATGACCGCCAACCCATCCCGAAATTTCATTCTAGCATAGGTACGTGCGCGTACATATCCGCAGCGACGGTCGAGGCCTCGCGTCAACGACGCGAGAGGAAAGTGGAATTTACCGGTCGTGGCGGCGGAGGGAGCGAGAGAGAGAGAGAGAGAGAGAGAGAGAGAGAGAGTGAAATTGACCAGTCTCTGCCACTTGAGAACCAGTCGTGCAATTACCTGGCCATCCCCGTGGCCCATTCCCATTGCAGGCTCGGCGACATTAAATCCCCCCTCGTTCCGTTCCGTTTCCCCCATTGCAATGCCTCTCGCCATGCAATTCTCGTCCCTTCGCTTCCTATAGCATCGTTCCCTCACTCGGCTTTGCAGTCTGGCTCTGTGCCTTGCTTTCGTATTCTCTCAATATTTTTTATCGTGAATTTAAACCCTCTGTTTCTCCTAATCTATACAGAACTGAGCTTGGAAAGCTTAATTAAGGGCGAAATTATAAATTTTTTTGTTTTTAGAAAAGAATCTGATCATTATGACACATTTAAGTTTTTAATTAAAATGCGATGTGATGCCATTTAGAAAATTGACCCCCATTTTTTGATGGGATCGATATCAAATCGAATTTAATAACTATAATAATTGAATAATTTTTCAGAATGTGATAAAATAAAATTTAATTTTTAATAATTTAAACAAATTATATTTGTGGTTCGACGAATAATCCAATTCCCAATTCTTTCTTAATATTTTATAAAGTTATAGGGAAAACTAACAAAAAAGAAAGGATAAACTGTTTTTTTTTAGTTATTTTTTATTATTTAATCATTAAAAATTTCTTGATATTGTTATTATGTCTTGCGCTTCTAATAAATTGTTTTTATGATTTTCTGTACAGTTATTTTCCCGTCAATGTAATTTTTAAATTTTAAATCTTGGATATGGTTAGTGAGAAAACTCCACCAAAGTAAAATAGGCTGTTGATGATTTTAAGTAGTCAAATTATTGTTAGAATTTTTATTTTTATGTTTTAAATATTAAAATTTGCATTTTCAATTAATTTATATTTCAGAAATTTGTTTCAAACAAATTTAGAAACAAAATTTTTAGTTTTTCAAAATTGCCAAAAAGTTTAAAATATTTTTCAAATAAAGATCTAGCATCGCTGTCGCCAATTTTTATGGATTTATATATGTGTGTCAATAATTGCGATATTGATAAAATGACAAAGTTATTAAATTAATGAATTTAAAAAGAAATAATTATGTGATTATTGATTCTTAGTTGCTTATTCTAATTATTCACTTATTTATAAGTGATCCTTAATTACAATATTATTTTATTAAAAGTTAAATTTTGTACTCACATATATCTGTATATTTGCCAATCAATAATTGCATATCAATAATTCCACTTTATGTTTTAGTGACATACCGATATGCGTTTGAATGTATAACCGTTTATACGTATATTATTATAACTGTATAATATATGAATTTTTATAATTCATAACAAAGAATAAGTGTAGTTTCTTCTCCGATTTAATTTTGAAATACTTTGCATAAAATGTTCACATGAAAAAAATTTGCTTGTATTCTAAAGAATAATTTAAAAAATTATAAATGTGCAATAATCCCAACCACAAATATATTATAAATTAGTCAGCTGCTATTCTCAGTTACTTGCATTCATTGTCGATGCTGCTCTTATCGAAGCAATAAAAGCCATCAAAGATGCGTCTGAAATTGGTGGATGTTTGCTCGTTCAACTGACATTCAAGACCTTAGTGCTTTTAGATGCACCTTGAGCTGCATTGGCTGCCCAGCTGTTATACCGCTGATAACCGTAATGCGAAGTTTACCTTAGTGGGCTAAAGTGCATTGACCAGAGTTTATCGAGTACAACTTGACCCTTTGATCTGAATGTGCATTGCACCGGAAGTGGAAGCGCGTATTGCTGTGCGTTCATCAAAGGAATCACTTAATGCTTAATCAATAGTATATCAGACGAAGTAACTGATTTAGTCAACAAAACTGTTAGTTACATTGAGAGGGTTTGTGTACTAAAACAATATGGTGGCTTGAGATTAAGCTTTATAAGTTATTTGCTGGTTTTAACTTAAATCTTCTATTAATTTCTCATCCATGGTCATTACAAAAAAAACATTAGTTTATAAACCATAAATAAGAGTTAGATATTGCTGCGACTTCCTCACTAGAAATCCTTTACTCTTGCGCTTTCATCTAATCTTTTTTTATCCTATCTCCAGGAAAAATCTCCACTTCGCCTCATTATCGTCTCATCCTACCTCTCCCTACCTTACATTCCCATAGGCATTCACGCCTGTCTTTCTCGTTTTCTTTGTCTCTGTCTCGCTCTCTGCAGAATCCGACGAGCCACGCTTAAACCCACACAGAAAATCATACCCCCACCCCTGAATAGCACGGGTCGTCTCAGTCTAAGCTCATTGTTCGGCAAAGCTCTCTCTTGCCCAGGGAAAGAGCGGGAGAGGTGCAACGGGAGCGCGTTCGTGTTCTAAATCACGGTGGCTATCTCGCTTGAAGGGGTTGGACCAGCTTAACTAACAATGAGCCCGCGGCCCGCGAAAGCGCCGCTTATTATCTTTCGACTAGCTTTATCTCGCTGCCGCCGCCTCCACTTATCTCTCCTTTTCTCTCTTGGACTGTGTCGCTCGCTTTACGCTTTACTTATTTCTTATGCGAGAGCCGCTGTGTTGTGTTTTAGTTCTGCGTTGGCTTGTTGCTCGTTAGCTCCGTTGCTTCGGATTATATAGGAGTGAAAGAGATTTTGTTTATCCTTGAGTTTCATTTACTTTTATCTTTTATCGGTAATACCTTTCACGCAATTTACATTTTTAATTTTAAAAGGGATATCTAAAGATTAAGCCAAGGCTACAGATTCCACAAATTTTAAAAAAATTAGTTGGACTTCAGTAATCCTTTTCACTGTTCACTGTTCACTGTTCTCTGAAAAACTTGCCTCGAAAATTATTCTAGCCTTACTTTTCAATACTGGCCAGCTGAATTGGGATAATACGGTTCTTGATCGGCGGGTAGTTTTTATACAGTGACGATCAGTTAGTGAATATATTCAACGTTAGAACGAAGTTGAATTAATATTTTGCAAATTCTGGAATGTTTACTGTCATAATGCTCCATCAATGAAATGATGATAGAGTATTTTAGTTATTCTTCCTATCAAATTATACTATTATTATTATGTATTAGAATCATGTCTAAAGTACCTCAGAATGCAAATTTTCCTCCGTAGCTCTAAGCCAAATCAGTTTATCTCTTCATGTGGAATTTAGGACGAGCACTAAAATCGATCTTATCCGAACTCGATCCTGCCCGAGTTGACTAATTGTAAGTAAAGCTGTGTGGACATGCTAAACTTGATCGATGTTCATGTTTTGTGTATCTTCTCTTTTCTCATCTTAAACTCTAAAGTAAAAAATTTGTTCTAGTAGCTCTTAGTTAATTTAAAATTTCATTATAGCTTTCCTCTAGTTTCCATTTTGTCTAGGGAGCCACCTTCTTAAACTCTTTTGTACTGATGAAGTTTACTTGATTTATTCTTTTAATTTACGTTGTTAAACATTAAATTTCATACACCTCCGGTCTTAACCTACTTTAACGAATGATAAATTCATAGTTTTTGAGAATTTAAACAAGTGTGTCTAATTTCAGAAAATGATAATAGAAATTCGATTAATATTTTGTATGAATAGTTAGAATGGATTTATCAAGCGAATGTAGTTAAAAAAATAGCATTTGCATATCTATCACGAATTCGTAGTCTCAGAATATAGAACGCAAGGAAAAAAAAGTTAATATTAAAAATATAATAATAACAATTCAAATTTAGTTATTTTACAGTTTTTGTGAATACAATCGCAGTCAGTTTTAATTTTATTAAAGATAATATCATTTCGTTTATTAATTTTATTAATTTTTAGTTTTCTTAGTTACAAAAATTTTTATATGCAAACATGGTTGGTTTTAAATTAATTATAATCTTAATAAAAACTGAAGATCTTTTCAAATTTGTTTCTTGTTAGAATTATAAAATTAAGAAAATTGGTGAAACAAGCAATTCGATATTTTCTAGAGAATTTTTACATTTTTTACAGAAAATAAAAGGAAACTTATGAACTTGCAATAAAAGAAAGACTATAAATCTTTATATACTTACTCTTAAGAGAATTTTTAAACGTTTCAAAGGTTGTAATATTTTAAAGTTAATAATTTTTTTAATGAGTTTTTCATTGTAAACTGTGGTATCAGAATTCGAGGGCATGAAGTGAAGTGTAGATAGATAGATAGAGAGAGGGAGAGAGAGAGAGAAGACAAAGAAAATAACAGAGACAGACAGAAGTAGCGCAACAGTGAATACGGAAAATAGAGTGAATGAAGCGAACTTCATTTTCATATGGAAACTTCATACTTCTTGCTCGCCATAAGAGTGTTTGTTAACACAGTAAAGAATGGTCTGACAAAGCCCGGACTTTGGATGCACAGATTGCTGAATGCAGAATGCAGATGCTGATGATGCAGAGACAAAATAGATACCCAGGAAGTATCAAAAGCTTTTGGTAGGTGTAGAATAAATTCATCGAGTCTCAAGAAGTAGTTTTTCCATTTATTGTAGTTATTAGAATGGTATTATCAACATGACCTCATTGGAAAAGTACTGTATTTTCAAAGTTTCTTTCTTACTTACAAAGGAAGGCAGAGAGAAAGGAAGCAGGAGTATCCCTTTCCAATTTTCTTGAAGCTTTATATATGAGTACAGCATTGAAAAATATTAGACACTTGTTTTTTTAGCTGCTAATACGATGATCTAGGGGTGAAAACCACTGTCACAGTTTACCCCTAAAAATACATTTTTACAGATACCTTAATTTCTAATCAATATTTTTCTACCAAATAAAATGGAAATTGTTTACTACAAAAAATCCTACTGAACCATAGTGACATGGATCTAAGGGGTTACCTTTATTTACAAGGGGTAAAATCATATATTATCAAGTGCTTTTTCATAATAAAATCACTAATTAATTAAAAATTAATAAAAAAACAGTACAATGTGCAACAAGGGGAGAAAAGCTATTTCTAGCAAGAGTGAGGCGTTCAGCACGAGTCCGAATCGAGGGCGCCCGAGACAAATATGAATGCTGAAAACCTCACTCGAGTCTGAAATAACTTTTCTTCCCGTGTTACACACCGTGTTTTTTTAACGAAAGCATGAAAACCTTCTTTTGATGTCAGAAAGTTGCATAGATGATCATGCATTCAGTCGCACACAGAAATCCTAAAAAATAGCGTGAAATGTGGGCTATTTCATGCCTGAGTTGAGAAAAAGCTATTTCAGATTAGGGTGACGTTTTCAGCCCTCGTCTCTGTCTCGGTAGTAGAGCTTAAATAAGAGAAAAGATGTTAAATAACCCTACTCTCAATGACTTTTCTCCCAGACCTTCTTATAAATTTATTATTTAATTAATTTATTTATTAAACCAGATGATAGATATACAATAATTAATTATTAATAATTCGGATGGTCTTGACATATGATAAAAGAACTACTTAAGAATTTTATTGGTACTCCAGAATTGTATTTAGCTACTACCTCACTTGTATGTTGAAATTCCTCACACAATATGCACACTACTGCACCAACTTTTTGATTAGAGTGACATTTATAATATTTATTAAGCGGAGCGGCATCGGGTAGCTCCTTACTCGCCGACGCCATGTTGGCAACGATTAATAAATTTTCAATTCCTTTCCTAAGTTAGCAACAGTCACGTGCTGCCTGTTCGAAACAAAGGAGAAGGTTCGGAAAATTGACTAATGAGATAGGTGGAAAACTGATGTTTGTATTAAAAAATATAATTTTATTCGCGGAGCCAGGGAAATTCCTTCACTGCATTAGGGTCGCGTTCCTCGTAGTCGTACAGGACTTCTTCCCCGACTGCGATGTCCTGATTCGTTAGGAAGAACACTTGGCTTTCCACCGACCCTAAGGCTGTGGAGGGTCGTGTTCCCTTTGCGGGAGTGGTTAACCCACCTCCCAAATCGCCCGTTATCTTGAGTTGTATCGACGTTGAAAAGGATAAAAACAGAAACGTCAATTTGAATATTAATAAATGATTTTACGAGGTCCTACGACAATTGCAATACCAAACAATTATTTACCACCACTGTGTACCGTTGACTTGAAAAACAATAAGAAGGAGCCAATATTGGCATCCTTCTGGTACTCTGCTTCTCTGGTTTTGCCTTCTGCTGCCTTGAGGAGGTCTCCAAAGTATTCCAAAAGAAATTCTCCTTTACTGAAGCGGCGTGCCGTTTTTACGCCCATTCCCTTGTTGGTAATGGGGACTAACTGGAAAACATGTCGTCATTTAGAAAAGATAATAATTTCCATAACGAAACGTTACGAATCTAAAGAAATGTGTAACCTGGAAGGCTGCCGTATCTTCAGCGCCGAGAAGATGCTCCGCGATGGTTTTTTGCCGACGTTGTGGAATGTTACTTCTTGGCTGACGCCCTGTCGTAACTGCAAAAACATTGTTATTGGGTTATTGGGAAAATAGTTTCAAGAAGGCTCGATCGCATTGATCAGTTTTGTACGAGTACTCAACCTGCTTGATTTGCTTCCACAGCTTGTCGAAGGGCTGTGGCGATATTCTGCCGTCGGAAATGTTTGTCAACCCCCTTTTCGTCGCCAAGGTACGTGGCTGTAGCCTTCCGCACTTGGAGCGTCAACGGGGTAGTGGCATCGTGGGCAAATTCATTGTCGGTGGCGTCATCGCAGACGGCTATCATCGCCGTCACGATTCGCTCGACATCGGTTCGAGCTACCCTTAAACCGGGAGCGATGACTTGTTCCCCCGCTTTATAACCTGCAATGCCCGATCATAAAATGTAATGGAATGAAGCAAGTTGCAAATAAACGTTTATACTACGGTAAAACGCCTAGTACTTTCGCACTTTTGGAGCACATTTTAATATAATAAGTATACAGCATAATAGTAGTTTACTCGTAAGTTTAATAAAGTATTGATGATGGTTTTTGCGATTCGATGTGGCGTTGTGCGCCGCGTCGCATTCGCGTTCTCGCAGTTGTAGAACTCGCTCCCGCGAGTCCCGTGCTCTTACGCGCAATAGTAGAAAAAATTGTGCTGCATTATCTGCATCTGGCGTCCACCTTGTTAATACTAATGAGTGAATAAATCGTTAAATTAAGTTCTTTTTTGATATACTGTGCAAATAAAATTGTACGAACTGTTTTCGGTGCGTAAAATTTGCTTTTACGCACACTAAATCAAAAAATAATGTATGCAACACGTTCGTAAAATCTTATTTTACGCACTTGTTGTATAAAGTACTATTATAATTTCGCGAGTGCCCCGTCTTTTTACAAGGTGAAATTGTGTTACAATGATTGTGTTCAAATTTTTTAACTTATTTAACGTCGCTCTATTTATGCTCCCATACGGTGCTAATCCGCAACAAGGATAACTGAAACACAGCTCAGTAGTGCTGGTTTAAATCAGTAGAGACTAAAACACTAAAGTCTTTGAATTCGAGATCCAAATCAATTCCCTTTACTCTTACCCAGCCACCGAAGACCCCGGTAATAATTCCCCCCATCCATAGTTGTGCAAAAATTTCGAGCGAGACCCGCAGTAATCAACCTTCTCAGTACTTATGCACTCAGCGCAGTCATGGTACTTACTAAAGTTGACTTCTGATTAGGTGCTTACGTAAGCCTTCAACACAACCCGGGTGAGATCTCCACTGTCGTCACCGAAAATTAAGTTTGTAATTTTTATAATTTAAGATCTATTGCTCGTATAAATGCATGCAATATCAGCTTATCAATCTCGCATTGCGATCGATCCACATCGTGGGTAATCAGAAAGCATTATGATTAGCGATGGAACTCGCTAAGAATGTGTATTTTATTGAATCTCTACCTACGTACAGTACACGGTCTAATCTTTGCTGTCTTTTTCAAATCGGTTTTGCTTAGAGCCACTAGACATATTCCATACTATTTAAACCGTACACTACTAGCTTCAAAAACTTTTTAAGCTCTTACGTTGCAAAGCAAGTGAACCATATAAGATTTTGGAAATATTTAACGTTAGTAGTAGAACGGTCCCATGGCTCAGGGAGGAAAAGGTGGTACTTTTGGCATCAGCTTAAGCCGCGCGCGCTCTTGAATAAATCGAAAATCTATTTCGGCGAAAGCGAGATGAACATTCGCTCGCAGAAAATCGTGCGCTGGTGCCCGGAGAATATCGTCCTAGTGCTTAAAATCTAATACGGCCACCACTGCCAAACGGGGCGCGGAGCCTATTTTCCCTAAGCCTTAATATCTACTCGAAGGAGAGCTTCCTGGAGATGTGTGTATAGCTTTATAGCAGACCTGGAGGTGCTTGCCGAAAATCATGAATAATTTAGACCTCAGTACGGGGATATATTCTCGGGTTCTCCCTTCACCCTTGTCCATGTCGGTGCTTCTCTCTGCAGCTTCTTTGTCCATTCGCCGCGTCCGTGGCGCATTCACGGGCTTTAATTTAAAGCCTCATCCTCCCTTTACTTTCGCTGTCTTCGTCTTTTCGTGCATGCTCCTATAGAGTGCTTTCTCTCTTTACCGAAAATCCCTAATTATCCTGCAAAGGTATTCAATTCTCGCTTGAGTGTTTGCTGAACTAAATTTGTCGAGTTTTTCGGTGGATCCCCTATAGTAAGAAAATTCAATTTTCGACCTGCAATCTAAGCTTGTATTAATATTATTGAAAAATTTACTTGTAAAAATTATATCACTAAAACAATTCTTTAAACAATAGTTTTTGCTAAGTGACAAACAAAATTTTTATTTTTAGAAGCAAAGTAGAATTAACTAAAATTAAACTTATTTAAATTATTTTTTTGCTTATTCTGCAACATTTTTGTATACAAAGTATTTAAATCTTAGCTTTAATCTACTAGAAACTAGTGGCATTAAATTTTGTTAACAACTTTAATAAGTTTTAAGATCAGAGAAGAATTTAATGATAAAGTTTGAAAATTTATTCTCCACATTGAGCAATCTTTGTTTAAAAGTGCAATCTCATTTGCAATTTTGCTTTCGACATCGTAAACATTTTAATGTAAAGATTGTTAGGTACAAATTTAAATCTTAAATATTAATAAACTATTGTAAATTAATAATAAATAAAAAAAATTTTACGTATTTTTTACATATTCTGCATTGAATTTTTTTATATTCATTGAATGATTTTGCATATTATGCCTCTTTAAACTATTCGACAGCCATTCATACCAAATAGGCAAAATAGCCGCCGAAGAATCCAGGAGACTGTACACTTTGCGATCTGATGCCAATATTATTTTGAGAAGATTCGAATGCTCTATATAAATTTGTACTAAATAATTTTTGGTAAGCTTGTAGAGTTTTTTTTGCCCGTCTGAAGAGTGTGATTGCTTCCGTCACTTGAATTCCTAGTTTAGTCTGCCTGGCTTATACTTGAAGGAGTACCGGTAACCTTGTAAAAAGGTTCTCCATTTATTGAGCCGGCTCATCGGGTCTTTAGGTGAATTAAGTAGGCTCGCGAGCCGACGTTATTTCTTTAAATAAAATTCATTATTTGTTATTGTTAATTTTCGCATAAGGCAAGACATGCAATTAAATTTTTGTTAAATTTCTTATCGGGCAGGGGCGATTTCGCCGCCGTATGGCCTGCGTCACGGGATCGGGAAATTAGTTAACAATAAATCAATGAGGAGTAGCCGTCCTTCAATTCGGCTCATAACCTCGGATTCTCCTGCGTTGGCGTTGGAGAGAGGGATGACTTCTCCTCTACGGGTTTTACATTTTTTTCGACGACGCTAGGCTAAACGTGCTTTCAAGACCTAGAGTCAACGAACAGGAGCTGCTGCATGGACAAATTCCGCAGCCAGTGAACGATGTCCGTTGTTACCCGGGCTACAAAGTGTTACCTGTGCAACTTTTGTCACGTAGCCCGGTTAGAACGGAAAATGCGAGTAGAATCTCAGCCGAGGAAAGTTTCCAGGCTGCATTCTTTTCTAATTTACAATTCTAACTTAATAATAATTAATTCGGACGTTATCGGTCAAAATATATAAATATAAATAAAAGAAAAAACGTGTCATGTAACAATTACGAACTTAAATATTCGAGTCCCGCATATAACAAGCTAAAATAATTTTACTATAAAAGTTAAGATTGAACTAAAAAATTTAATTAAGTTGATGACAATTAACCACGATAATTAAATCAAATTGTTAAGAATAAAAGCAACTGTAAGTTCCTATGCGTTTGGGTAAGCTTCATGGTATTTTTTTCGCAATGGTGCCTGTATAGTAAGAAAATCGTTCGCTTATTTAAAGATAATTTTATGTTTTGAGATTTTATTTTATTTTATTAAATTTATAGTAATTTTGTTTACTTATGTTTATGAAAATATTCTAATATCTGGTAATAATTTACTGAAATAAAAAAGTAGTAATCATTTTAACAATTTTAAGCAACAAGTAATTCAGTCAATGTTACGTGAGTAACAAATGGAAAATAATAAGTAGACAAATTAATTTGGTTTTCTTTTGGTTTATTTATGAAACTCACAACTTATTCGATATACAACTGCTCTTTTCAGAGCCGGGGACCTCGACAAGTCCCATACGGGCCCTCGCGATATAAATATACCGCGCACGCGACACAGAGAGAGAGAGATAGAGATATATAAAAAATGATAATGCGTAATACGTGAACTTATACCCTTCCTAGTCCTTGTGACGTTACTTCCGACTATGAGTCCTTCGTTCGCTCGTCGTCGTCGTGCGTGCTGTGTCGTTCGCTCTGCTTCTGGTCCTGCTTCTGTATTGAGCTCGCGACTTTAAATTCACGGTTTGAGGTTTCCGAATTTCGAAAATATTCAAGTCGACTCTGCGGTCTCAAAGTATTTAAGTTGATTCTAGAATCTCGAAATAATACGAATTTAAACTTCGTCCGATTTTAGGTATTCACTGTGTTCTCCAAGCGAGTGTACGGCACGTACTGATGCGGCGGTGGTCACTCGGAAGAGAGCGAACGCTTTTTCTCTTATCTTAAATAGGGGAGA
>UCOL01004410.1:0-14773 GCA_900474335.1 Ormyrus nitidulus
AGCATCGAAAAACATTTATTTATTATTTATTTATTTATTTATTTATTTATTTATTTATTTATTTATTTATTTATTTTATTAATTCTTAATATTCTTAGTTGTTTTCCCTCAAAAAGGTGGTTTTCTAAGAGCATGAAACTAAATGAAGCGCACAATAATTATTCACTATCTTTCGTGTTCAATTCTTGACAAATGCAATTACTATTGCAAACAGTTACAATGTGAACAACAAAAGGACATACAGAAAGGCAAAAGAAAAATAATTCAAATTCTTCAAAAGCGAAGAATGAGGATTTTTGGTGGTTATAAAATATATACGCGAAATTTTTAAGCCACAATAAAGTACTTAATTTTCCTCGACGATTTTAGCAATTGTATGGTTATTCGCGATACAACGACTGCGCGTTTGTTTTATAAATGAAGAAACTTTATTCTCTCACTTGTGAACAAAATCGAAGTTCTTTAAATAAAATAATCAAGAATGACGTACGCGCAGATAGTTATATACGGATAATACTTATTTCATGTAGTACAAAATTTTGTCAAGATATTTGTAAATGACGACTGCTGAGAGACATTGAATTATAATAAGTTTCGATTAGGTCCACGTATGTTGTATTCGTTAGTGTAAAAGAAAAAAATAAGTAAAACGTTTCAATTTGTGTATTCTTTATCAGAAGCTTTGTGCGTTTGATGTTGCTTCGTAGATGATAAAAGAAATTTTAAGAAAAAAACCCCAGAGTTAGAAAGATAAACAAAAATGTGATACACGAAACCCGCAAAAAGTGAAATAAAATGAAGAAGAAAAAAGGACAAATCGTTAACGAGGATGGATAAAACACAAATCGCAATGCGTAAAATGCTTGCAAATTTAAAAAGAGGTCATACTGATGTCGTTATACTTTAAACATCCGTTCTTCTTTTTCATTTTGTTAACATTATTAAGAGTGAGATGGAAGGAGCGAAAGAAAGAAAAATATTTGAAAAAACAAGCCAATGAACAAATAAGATTATTTAATAAAAGAAATATATTATAAAGAAAATAAATAAATTACGATCAAGGCAAAAAAATGTCAATGAAATAAATTAGCAAATGAGGGCAAACATATTTGGAAAGAACAAAAAATAAAAACACGTAAGTGCACAAGATCTGCGTCTATACCGGGACCGTAGATTATATAGCTAGAAGTTAATATGTACCTATACTATATGTACGTACGTGGTTAAAAAAATTAACTGTTATACCCATGCCTCGGCCAAATCGCGCGCCAACTTTTCCTTTTTATTTATTTTTCTTTTCTTTTTTACTCTTCGTTGGACTTCCCAGTTATATACGCGTGATGAACAAAGCGAACAACTTGATGATTTAAAGCATAAAAGTGAGAGAGTGATTATAATGCAAGTATGCAAGAGAATGAACGGACGTGAAAATGAAAATTAAAAGAGAGAGAGAGAGAGAACTAGAGAGAATAAATCGTGATGATGCTTACGCACATTGAATTATTAAAAAACCAAAGCCAGGTTTTTATCCAAGCTATATAATGTAATACATGCGACCTACGTAGACGTTCAACGGCCGAGGCAAGGGCTGACGATGCGGCCACGGCGAACACTGTTACTTGTCTGATTATCGTGTAAAGAGCCATAAATAAAAATATATATGTATCCATATTTACCATTGTTAACATTTTTAACATTTATTTGCATTGTATTCATATTTACCTTCTTTTGGCTTTTACATAAACATTTTTCCATTTTTAATCATTGGTAATGAATAAGCAAAATTTCATAATATAATGTGACTTTATTCTATTCTCAATACAGAGTTTGAGTATATTAATATATTTATAATAATACGTAGGCGCATTCGCTTATGTATGTGTGTCCTTCGTACGCGTGTGCGTGTTTTCTTCGGCATGCTTTCATTACGCGCACATGTTCACATTTCGATTTAATAACTATTCAATTTACTTCTTTCCACTGTGACTAAAATTGTCTATGTTTTTCGTTTATATAATATAATATATACAGAGGTATCTCGATATTCATAATATACTTTTTGATATAACATTGTTAACCAATAATTTAATTATTTCTTATAATTCATTAAGCTAATACAACGCATTCGGCATTCGTAATTTTGCATCAGGCACACGCATAATCTGAAATACTTTCTCACTCAACGCTTTCTTGCTTTTTTGTTTTGCACCACGTTCTCTCACTCCTCTGATCATCTTTTTTCAAAGATTTTAATAAATTAGAACGCACCCCAACGCAGATCACAGTCGACCTTAACATTCGTCGATATTCTAACCAACACTGCAAAAATTATGTTTTCCAATTAAATTATTGATTATTAAATTATATAAGATTTTTAAAGGTTTAATGTTTTAATGAAAAAATTTCATCAATATTGTTAATATTTTTCTAGAAAAAGGATTTTTAAACGTTTTTTTTACAAAATCATCTAAAAAGACTTACTGCAAAAAATTGCTTTTTACAAAAATGGTTTATAAACGGATAGTAGAAAAGTTTTATTTTTATCAAATAAAGTAGAAATGGAAATATAAATTTATGAAACTTCTTTCTTTCTTAAATGCCATGCGTCGAAAACGCATTATTATAAATTATTATAAATTTAATAAGAAGTTTATTCTTAATAAAAAATATCAAATAAATTTATAGATTCAAAATTTCATACTTTATGTGTGAATTTTCTTAATACTATATTTATACTATTGAAAATGTTTTCTAGAATATCGAAATATTAATTTTTTTCTATTTAACAGCACAATAAAACATGTGAATTTTTACGATTAGATGGTACCACATGAAACTCGTGTTATCGGAATAAACGAACGAATCCTGGTCCGAGTCCTCGAAGGGTTCGTTCTGTTTTGGCTACATTTTTACGGAACTATTTTTACCGTCAATAGCTCGTATTTACACGCTCACAACGAGAAAAACAAAAAAGAATATATACTTATATAAAACAAGAATATCGCTCTTCCTTAAATTGTATAAAGAAAGTGTTCCATTTTTATAATAATGTATACGTATTTACCAACTTGGACGTTATTTAAATCGAGGCACGGCGCTTAAGAGAACAGAGTCTTTCAGATTTATAATTGAACAGTAAACATTGATTTAATTTTAGTACATATTATAAAAAATGTTTGTTAATCATTCACTAGACAATATCCTAATTAAACGATCGAGATCGTTTTGGGAGTAAAAAAAATGTATTTCTGATTGAAAAATTTAATATATTGACAGTGAATTAATTTAAAGTCCATTTATATCAAAACGAAAAAGGCCCCTCTCTTGATTGTGCCTAAATATATGTAATTGATATGCAAATCACAGATAAACTAAAGAAACAGTAAAAATCTTATATTGTTGTTGCTCAAGCTGTTGCTTATTTTGTATAATCTTCAAAATTTCATTTTCTTGAATTTTTATATTTTAATAAATTTTAAGATTCACATCAATGTAAGTTATTTTAGTTATAAATTTTAAAAGTTTATTAGTCTTTAGCATTTTTAATGTTTAATGTTTAAAAAACAAAATCTAAAATAAGACTTGAAGCTAATATCAATTAGATTATATTTTTGTATTTTTTCTAAATATTATGATACTTGATAAATACTTTAAATATTTTTTTCATGATGTACATTGATGAATTTTCAATTTTAATCAAGAAACTAAATTGTCCGGAAAATTAATTTTTTAAAAGTTAATGATGAGATGACTCTATATTCTTAACCGATGCACACGCTATATTTATGACGCAGTACCTAGAGTCGCATAAATATCAGCTGCTAACACAAAAAATAATAAAAATTTTACGGCGTGTCTCACTCTGATAAGTCGAGACGTATCGTGCAGGCTCTCAACGAAACTTTTTAGTATTCATTTACGAAGATAAGAAGCTTTCAATTTCTACTAAAATATGATTTATAAATTGATTACTAATTTATTTTCAATTAAATAAAATATACACCTCAGATTGCAATTACGTACAATTTAATAAAATCTTATTATTGGCAGTGCATTATTTATATATGAATAGAACATGAATTTAAAAAAAATGAAAGCTGCTTATCTAGGCAGTCATTAAGTAGGCCCTAAATCGACCTTTTATTAATATTCTTATCTATAAAATTTGAAAGTCACAGAGGAAAATGCAATCATGTTAACTGATTTCTTTGTAATCTAGCAAATTTACAAGTGCGCGCGTGATTACTAAGTAAATATATCATGTCCTCACTTATATCTGATATCACGAACCTCATTATTTCATTTGCTATTTTGCATTTTTCAATACGCGTCTTAAGATTTGTATTTTTTTTGTTTTTTGTTTTTTTTTTTTTTTTTTTTTTTTTTTTCGTCCTTTATATTTTATACAAAACAATAAGGTACATCATATTTTATACTCATAGAAAAGGCAACGGTTGTTACAAGTGTATATGTATAATATATAACGATACGAAAAAATTGCCGGCGCTAAGAACGGATTACCGTTATAGTAAAGTTTAATAAATCGTACAAAAAGTACGAGACTTTGGCCTATTTTAATTAGTTGCGGTCGGCGTACTTCAATAAACAATTAATCTTACGTGGTAGTATTTTGCGTTATTGTAGCTCTACACCATCTGTCAAATTTGCAATATTCATAGATACATTCCTAAAGCCAGCATTATAAGCTAAACATCTGTTAATTATTTATCTCTTAAATTATCAAGCAAATTTATAGTCATTCATTAACAAGTTACGAGGTATACATTTTCATTAAAATTTCTTCAAATTACTTATAGATTTAAATAAATCAATTCATTACATATCAACAATTAAATATTCGTAAAATTAAATATACAGCAATAGTCATTAGAAAAATAATTATTAATGACGCATGTAAGAAATCATTTATACATATTACAAAATCGCGATAATTAAATGTGTACTATTTTGTTCGGTTAACCGCCTGCAAAAATGATGCGGCCATTTGCATGTCCTCTCTTTTGTTTACAATAATTTAATAAATACACGTATGAAATGGAAGATAAAAAGGAACAACTAAGTTCCTTCAAATTTTCACAATGTTTGCGTCTAATTAAATAGAACGCTTTTAGCTAACAACTTCATTCGTTCTTGAATCAAATCCCAATGAATTATAGGGCTTGATGAAAGAAAAAAGTGAAAATTTTAACTAGCTTGTGAGTGAATAATAGGGGCACCTCTGTGCAGAGCTGAAGTTGGTCGAGATTTTCGATTACCGTTTGTACCGTTTACAGGCTGTTGTTGCAATTGATGTGCTTGATTCATCTGTTGCATGAGAGAAGAGTCTCTTTTACGAATTTCAATTGGTATTTGAAGAACTTCCATATACTCACGAATAAGATTCGCTATTTGGAAAGCCTACATAATAAAAATAAATAAATTTTAATTAACAATATTAAATTCAATAAATTTTTTTTAAAATGGAAATTTAAACAAAGTGATTTTATTACCTGAGAAGTCGTTAAGATAACTTTGCTCTGCTTCTTATCGGTACCGGTAATGATCATCAAGCAATTGATGGCTGGGTTATAGCTAAGAATGCTTCCGTATTCATAAGTACAAAGGGCATTTCTCGACCGGTGTTCAAGTAAGTGCAATCCTTTCTGGTCAACCGCTAGCCAAAGAACTCTAGGCCAGTTTGACGTAAAGGACTGCATTACGTCAAATATAGTGGCTTTGTGGAGTGGCCAGGACTGTATGAGATTCAAAAATGCTTTCTTGGCTTCGGCGGGCGGCATTCCACGTAACGATTGATGGTGCTGTACAACTCCATCGAGAGAAAGATTTGGTACAAGTCTTGCGGGCAGACAGTGACCTGCTATAGATTGATATTCCTGCAGCATTAAGTGATCTTCGCAGTCACCGAGCTCTAATTGAGCTTGCAAAGCCGACAGCATTATCTGGAAAAATAAAAAATAACGTTGTATCATCGATATGGAAGTCTGTTAGAAATTTAGATTTTCGAAACTTACAGCCTCTTTTTCGGTAATGGGGAAGCGATCAGCACGAAGATCGTGAAGCACTTGATGATAAAGCAATTCTTTTTCGACTGGATCGTCCAAATTCATATACTGATCCAAGAACAAATGTTTCTTGAAGAGAAATAAATGATGTGCATGTTTCCTTGCTTGTGAATTCTGTGCCGTGGCACTTGCATTTCTATATTTTTCCCACTTTGACATAACTTCTGCAATTTTTTCATCCGGTAATAGAGCTCGATCGGAAGAACCAAGAACTTCATAAATTGCATAGCCTATAAAAAAATAATTCATTTTACGGCATTCTATAAAATAGAAAACATAAAGCTCGTTTCTTTAAGATTTTCTTACCCATTGCATTTTCTCCAAGTCCAATTTTACTTTTAATTAGCTGCATCACGTCCCTTGCGGTAGATGACGGATGAAACTCTACAGCATAATATTGCCCGTCCATAAAATGGAATCTTGCATATATTGGCCTTCTATTAATTGTACACATTATTTCTTCTCTACTAGGTGGCCATTGCCTTCTTCGAGTACCTTGAGTTTTATACAAACATTTCTCTGCAAATCTTGCGTATTTACCTTCTTCTGTGACATAATCGCTTGCACAGCGCTTCAAATGCGTAATCAAATATTTTCTGACAATTTTTTGAGGTGGTAATATTACGGAACAAGCTGTTTTTGAAATAAAAAAAAAAAAATTTATTTAGAAAAATGTGAACTGATTGATTGTCAAACTAAAAAATTAGATAATTACCTAAAGATAAAAGCGCCCAATGCCTGAGATTAACCCGACTATTTGGATCAGGATGGTCCGTTGTCTGTTTAATCAACTGCAGATATAATTCACCCAAAAGGGTCTCTTTACGCATACAACGTTCCATTACAGTTTGGATGAGATTAATGTGTTCATCTTCTGCACGACGTATTGTATCACCATTCTGACCCAATCCTGCGTAAGTAAGAATCAGTTGAAATACGCTCAAAGCTATTTGTTCTTCAGCATCTGGTAATTTTGTTAAGCTTTGAGTAATTGGTGTTCGACTAAAAGCCCAATAGCCATAATGAAATCCTTTATACGTTTCGCCTGAAAAAAATTTAGATGAAAATTCAAAGTATATTTATATATGCTTGTCAAATGAATACTAATTAAAAATTATAAAAAGCTTACCCTGGTCGGTAGAGTTTCCATGTTCTTGTCTAAGTTTCTCAATTCTATGCTTGGACAATCGCCTTAAAGTATTTCTAAAGAAACCGGCACCTGTATCTTGCGGTTTTCTCAAAGCTTCTGAATCAACTAAAGTTCTGCGACAATTTACAAGATTGTGATACAGTCGCACTCTATCTTCGTTAGTGATACCTTTGAGCTTTTTAGTAGGTGCTTCATTTTCATTGATCCATCCTGCAAGAGCCGGACAGTAACTGACAATCAAACTACCTATCTCATTTTTCTGTGTTGTCTCGAAAACATAACATTTGTGAGAGTTGTCGGGATTATGCCTCAATAAGGAAATTGTTATGAAAGAATCACTGGGGTCCAGCATAATACTTTCAACGTCCTGATATCGGTATTCGAAAAGCACGAATTTGTCATCTGGTTTTATAAGCATAAAACCCTCACAGTTGATTCCGAGAATTAATTGATTGCCATAAGACCAGTAGCCTCGATACGTTACATTAAACATTGTGGTACCATACAGTGGATATTGCATTACGCATGACAAATAAAGAACTTTAGCAGTAAGTTCTTGTCGGCCAGCACCATATTGTCGATGAGCTTGAGCGAGTATTGGAACCCAGACGTCATCACCGCGGGCACGACTAATTCTATAAGGCAGAAATGTTTCAATTTCACTGTAATACTCAAGTCTGTCATTATCTTTTGGATCGCCTAACATTACTTGAGCCTGCAAGCCCGCAAGTTGCAATGCAACTTTCTCGGATACAGGAAAATCATCGCACTAAAATTACGAATTATAATTATTCTTATATTATTTTTATTATCATATGGAATTTACATCTTCAAAATTCAACGCATATATTTTACCTTGACAACATTGTATACAGCTTGCGCGTAAAGCATGTTGACTTCAACAGGATCTTGAGACAATTCTCTGGTATTACGAAAAAGTCTTCGCTTAAATATAAATCGATTGTCACCGCTTCCTAAAGTTTGATTGTTTCGACGCAAAGTTGAAAAACTTGATTGAGATGTATTTAATTTACATTGTTTCCTGCAGTAGAAGAAAATAAAAGCAAGTCTTTAAATGTCTAAAAAATTTGAAAAATTAAATTCTTTTCTAAGGTCTTACATTTCCCAAGCAGCTATGACATCATATAAATAATCATGAGCCCTGACATGTTCCTCTCCATCGGGTCGGTTCTGATAGATTGCCCAACCTTCCAAAGATCTTAATCCTAGTTTTTCTGCTAGTTTAGCTGCCGCGTCAGCCGCAGTGTCAGTGGGATGCACATCGATCGCCTTTGTTCTGCCATCCAAAAAGAAAAATCTGCATACAATTGTACCCAATCTTCTCATTGCAGCTATTTCTACAGTAGATGGAGGAAATTGTCTACATGAAACTTTAGTATTTTTACAATTATCGAGACACCATTGCACATATTGGCGCAGCTTCCCCTCCAGAGCAAGATTTTTTTTTAGGAACGATACGAAATACTTGTAAAGAAGTTTACTCGGCTGGAATGCAACAATAGCTAAACAAAGAAGGAGCCAGACACGTTCAGCCCACTCAGCATTTGGATTATTAGTAGCCTGACGCATGCACTGAACAAGAACTTCGTCTCGAAGTTCTTCGCGTTCTATACCATAACCAATTATATTTTGAATGGCAATTATTTCCTGATCTAGTTTCATTTCTCCGCGTAAATATTTACAAAGGTCCTATAACAAGTAATAGGTATATATTTTACGTAAAAATAAAGAATATTACAATGATTAGTAAATATTTTAATAATACATACCCTAAAAACAGTGCAGGCAACATTAACGTTATCCGGATCATACATGTGAATATGTGAATTTGGTATCGTCGATCCCTTGTAATACGTAACCATTTCGTACTTGGGTATGAATTCAATACTTTTACCACGTGATTTTCTTGTAAGAGTAGCCATAATAGTACCTTCAGGAGATCGCTCATGACTGTTAAAATAATTCTGTGCAAATTCCACTATATCATGATAGTTTTCACCAGCCTCTGGTGCATCTGGCTTCTTTTCCTCGAGCTCCTGCAACTTTCTCTCCACACGATATTTACGCCTCTGTTCGCGCTCTGCAGGTTGTTGATTTGTTTGAACTTCTTGTTGTTGCTTTTGTGATGTCTGCTGCGATTGATGATGCTGTTGTTTCTGTTGTTGTTGTTGTTGTTGTTGTTGTTGTTGTTGTTGTTGTTGCTGTTGTTGTGGCTGCTGCTGCAGAGAAGGAACATGCTGATGTTGTAAGTGTTGTTCGTGACCATTTTGTTGTGTTTGAACTTGATGATTATGGTTGGGTGCATGATGCTTTGGTATTGAATTTCTTGTTTCCAATTGTGTAGTAGGACTAGCAACCTTAAAAAATCCGTTGCAAAATTATTCAAAAGTATGTAAAATATTTTAATGAATAAAATTTTAGAATAACTCACCTTTTTAAACTCTTGAGTTTCTTTGTTTGTTACCGGAACGTCATCCATCACCTCGCCATTCGTATGAAATCCGTTCTCATTTACTATCCCAGGAGATTCTTGCTCATTGTCTTCTCTAGGTAAAACGGACTCGTAAATCGGTTCGGTACTACTATCCTTCGAATCTCCATTTACACCATTGGCAAACTGTGGTGGCGGTGGTGGAGGTGGAGGTGGTTCCGTTGGCTCAGGTAAACTTGATCCCTTCTTTTGGCCGTTTATCAAATTCTGTTCTTCATTATCATTCACTGAGTTCTTAATTTCCTTCTTAGCGTTTTCTTTCATTGCCAATTCTTGTTGAATAACAGATTCGAGTTCAACATCGAGATTTTCTACAAGTTCGTCCATTTTCTCACCAATTTCTTCTATTATCGCATTACTCTTAGTAGATTGAACGTCGGAGAGGAATGAAAATAGATTGTCCAGATCCACAGATTGAATTTCACTGGATGAATTATTGTTACTACTATTATTAGCCATTTTTGAGTTAAACTGCTCCGCCATTTGTGTAAGAGCTGCAATTTCTTCTTGTGCCTTTCTGTAAAAAAAAAATTTTAATTTAAATTAAGGAAACGTGATAAAATAATTTCACAATAAACCAAAAGACAGTAATTGTGGTGCTTTCTCAATACATATCCAAATAATTGTGTAGGACTGTTGCTGACATGCTCCTAAATAGTTTATAGAGTTAAAAAATGTTTAATAAAAATTTGTGTCCTGTTTCTTTGTACGGTGTTTTAAAACATCATTTAAATAATTGCCGTGTAATTTATATTTGGAAGTGTCAGAATAATACTAAGAACATATAATAAATTATATTAATAAAATGAAATCATATTTAAATTTTTTTATTTGTCGTTAAAGTGCTAAAAATACTAGTTTTCAACTAAACTATATAAATTTTGTTAAAATATTGTCATTGTAGCATTACTCTGACTATACGGGATCACGCAAAAATGTTATCGCATGCAAAGCACAAGACACATCAAATTCTCAATCTCCTGCATAATTCTATAAACTTACCCAGATTCCATCCCCACAATACCATTGTATTGATCGCTATAATTGTACAAATAAAATATTTCTTTAATTTTTCCGAAAATACAGTAGAAATTATTAAATCGCTCGAAAGAAAAAAAAAAGAAAAAAGCTTACTCATATTAGGATAAATTTATTATTAATTGCTTGATGTAAAAGGCGCGAAGCAAAAGATGACTTTCTTCATAGGTTTACCTTTGACTTTCTTCAAGGGCCTTCTTATCTTCCATGAGCCGCCTCTCCTCTTCGAGCCTCTCACGCTTCCGCATCTCTTCGTCGACTCGCCTCATTTCCCGCAAAGCTGCCGCAACTTCCCGAGCAAAAACTCCTCGCAAGTGAGACTGAATAACTATTGCTGCTCGTCGCTTTCGAATGAACATTATGCGCAGTTTCCACGCCCGATAGGCTTGCTGCACTTTTAAAGCCGCCTCACGCATTCGCTTGTAATCTGGGAAAATAGTTGGTTATTTGTCGATTTAACTGATTGATAGTAAGTTAAGTTTTTCCAGAATATTATTGAAATTTCGAAAACTTAAATTTTACCTTTACGAATGCGGTAGCCTCTCCAGATCTTTTGAATGAGGATAGAATTGCATGTTATGACCTGATTTCTCGCATCTTCGAGCGGCTCGTGAACGAGTTTTCTAAGGAAAACTTTATTCTTGCCGATTTGCCACTCAGTCGACGGTATCTTCTTACTTTTGATCAACTGCTTCACAGCCTCCTTCTCATCCTTAGGCAAAGCAAACCGATTTTTTTCCAAGCAGCGATACCTGTTGACAAAGTCGGGGAAGGCCATGTGAATGGGAAAACCTTCTTTCCGTATTCTAATAATATCCAGCATCCCTAGATATCTCAGTTGATCGAGAACAAGTTTTTCGTCGTAATGATTCGCTTTCTTATCCATGTTGGGTTTTATACAGCGCGCATACCAGGGGGTCGTGCCTTGAAGTACATCTACCAAAGCCTGCAACTGATGACGGAACGAATCGCAAAGCGTTGGTTTGCCCTTGGATGTTCCACGAGATAAAGTTGTTGCATTGCCCGAGGCTCTGGCGACAGTACAACCAAGAAGGTCCTGATAGGCCGTGATTTCTTGCACAAAAACGTTGGTACTTCTGGTCATAATATCGAAAAAGACATCTTGCTGTACGTCTCGATTCTTGTCTACAAAACCCTCAACGGTATAGGTAACACAGCCAGCGTAATGTTTAACACCAAACTGTTTTTCCCACTTGCGCCGATCGTCGCCCTTGACATAGCAAGGATGACTCTCGAACTCGGCGTGCAAATTTGTCAGATAAGCTAAATCGGAGCCCTTTGGCATGTGGCACTGTTCGGTGAGCAGCTTTAATACACAACGAGGCGGTTTTTCAATCAATTCCAGGCAGAGCGTGTTGTCGGTGAAAGTTATGTGCGAGTCCTGGATTTCCTCCTGTAGGTACTGAAACATTTATCAAAAGGGATGCGATGTACCAGAGAAATGGCAAAGAAAAATGAGAGCGAAAGCGAACTGTTTATTATTACCAACTCTTGCTCGAGCGCAAAGACGTAGTGATTGAAAAACTTGTGCAGCTTCTCATTCGTGTAGTTAATGCAGAGCTGCTCGAAGCTGTTGCTGTCGAAATTCTCAAAGCCAAAGATGTCGAGGACTCCGAGGAACCTTGAGATGTCCTGACCCGGATTCGTGCAGTTGTTGATGTGGTTGATGAGCCAGGCGAAGGTCCGGGAATAAAGCGCCTTGGACATGGCGTGCCTGTTCTCCTTGGCTTCCTGCACCTTAAGCGGGATCTCGGTGATGTTGCCGCGCACGTTGATCTCGCGCTGCAAGACGATCCTGGTGAGATCGTCGAGCTGCAGCCCGATCAGCGGCGCGACCGTCTCGAGGATCAGGCGGTCCTCGTCCGTGAGCTCACAGCGCTCACCGTCGATGTCCTGAAAGGCTAGATTACCGAGCCAGAGGATCGCCGAGAGGACGCGGAAGATGCCCTCGCACATTTCGGCCGGCACCTGTAGCACGCTGAAGGCTAGCCTGAGGGCGTCGAACTTTTTCGAGTCGGCGGAGCCATCGAGGCGCTCGCTCGTCTGCGTCAGGTACTTGTAGTGGCTGGCGGGTTTGAGCTTGTACTGCTCGGCGAACTCGGAGTTGCGGCCGGCGGCCTCGACCAGCTGATAGAAAACGTGGTAGTTGCGCTCTCCCGGGCTCTGGAACGTGATGCGGCTCTGCTCGAGCAGGTAGTCCTGGATTATGCAGCCCTTGATCATCCACTTGCTGTCGAAGCAGACCTGCATGAATTTGCCGAAGCGCGAGCTGTTGTCGTTGCGCACAGTCTTGGCGTTGCCTGTCGACAGAATAATGCAAAATCAGTTTTAAATAAATATAATAATCGAAAGCTTTTGTAGAAAGAAATGCCCACCGAAGGCCTCGAGGATCGTATTGGCCTCAAGGATCTGCTGCTCGACCCAGGTGTCGACGTTGCTCGTCACCGAGCACAGGTACTGCAGGATGAACTTGGTGGTCTCGGTCTTGCCGGCGCCGCTTTCGCCCGATATGACGCAGGACTGGTTGCTGTCGGTGTCCTTGAGCGATCGGTAGGCCGCCTCCGCCAGGGCGAACACGTGCGGCTCGCGCGCGCCCATCTTCTGCCCGTGGTAGCTGTGCACATGTTGCTGAAATCGAGAAAATCCGTAGCTAACTCTCCAAGAGAAAAACGAATGTCGTGTCTAGAGGCCGGGGTGTCCTATTTTTTAGTAGGTCAGCCTCGTTATCTCCGCCGACGATGAAAGAGTATGTGTATGCTGACGGCTGAGTGAGTGCGAGGGGGAAAACGAGACGAGACGAGGAGAGGAGAGGAGAGGAGAAAAAAAGGGCTGAAAAGCTCGTTGATTTGCGGTCAGGTACTTTCAATCCAACTGGGAGAGAGAAAGAGAAATTTTGGCTTTGGGAGTGAAAATTGGGGAAAAATAAAAAGCTCGCCGTCGCGGGTCCCTGGGTGCTTTCGCCTGGCGACGAATCGCGGCTGTGCGCACCGAGCCGATCAATAACTGGGGCGTGTGCAGCTTCGCTCGGCGAAGAGAGCGCCAGCGGCGAGGCTTTTTCCCCTCGACTCAGGGACAGGGACCGACTCGGCCCTCGCTCACCAGGCCAAAGTCGGGCCCGCTATACAGCTACCCAATGACCCAAAGCGAAATTGAAAAAAACGGCTTGCGCGGAGCAGCAAGCACTCTTCCTCTTGTTTCTCTTGGGTTGCTCTCAGCGCGACCTAGAAAAGCGTTCAGTGCCTGATATCTGCACAGTTAGCGACGCGGTTTCCGCTTCCGTTCTCACACAGGCGCACTTTGCACTCCAAGGAGGAAAATATAAGATTTTTATTCCGCGTTTTAACATTTCTCAGAGGGAAGAGGCCTATTTTATTTTTAAGCTGCACGAGCGTTTACTATTCTCCGGCTGCACATCCGCTGCACATCCGGTGTACGCTTCAACTGTGCCTTTAAATCTTTTTATTATTTTGCTCGAACACTTACCAGGGTGTAGAAGTCGACCTCTTTGTAAGGATTGACAGCTATCAAAATCGATCCCGTGTAGGTCTAGGATAGCAAATTTCTTTGGTCAAGGAAAATCTGGAAAAAATAAGTGTAGGCAGCTCTCGAAAAAAGGCAGTGCGTCACTTTAGCGATGGGGGAGGGGGTCTTTAGTCGTGAGTCAGGCGCCCCGTCCAAGGGGGTAATCGCTCGCCACCGCATGCCACTACCAACTGTTTAATTAAATAAATAATCATTATTCGAGCGAATCGTCGGAAAAAATTTGGCAATGAGGAAGCTAGTCTAGCTTGAAAAGTCCTTCGTTTCATCAGAGTCTAAGCGTTAGCAAGGGCTAACTTGAATTTTCAGTTGCCGCTGAATGGAGCAACCATTCAGACTAGACTTGCTCTCGGAAAATAATAGAGAATAATGAGAGAATCCCATTCGACTAGTTTTGCCGTTGGGGGGGGGGTGGTAATATGCACACGA
>UCOL01004411.1:0-14755 GCA_900474335.1 Ormyrus nitidulus
ATTTACATGTCGATTGACTTTTGATTCAGACTGTATAGCCTGAACATCCTTAATATTAAATTATTAAAAAAGGAAAGTTTCTTCGGTAGTCTTTACTATGCGAGAAAAAATTGCATTAACTTAAATACATCGTGCTGTTAAATATGCGTAATTAAATTTTCGATTGATTTAACATACAAGCTGTTGTTTCAATAAAATATGCTGTTAAATCAAGATAGAATTTATATTAAATCAACAGAAATTCTGTTAAATCAACCGCAAATGAATTTGCGATTGATTTAACAGCATGATGTACTTGAGTCGATCAAATTTTTTTCTCACTGTGAGCCTTTTCTAACTAGTCTTTCGTAAACCATTTCATTGGTTTTTTTACTCATATCTAAAAGCGTAAAATTGGCTGTGATCGTCTATTTATTTTCTATCGTAATTTGTCCAAATGAATAATTTTTAGAAATCCTAAAATTCGAATTACAACGTTAAAATTTCTACGGTTTTAATCAAACGCAGAAAGCCAACGTATTGTTTCGACAAATTGAATTTAATTAAAATATGCTTTTTGAAAAAAAAGGCATTTTATCGTTCAACTTTTATATCGATTCGTATTCCCGGTTTCACCTGCGTCCCTTTGGCGCGTTCGGGGAAATTAATTAAAATTTTCGAAGTCGTATTTCACATTCCGTAATTAATAAATTCGATTTCCGAACTTATTGTCGGCGCGCGCTCTCCTTTTTTTCCTCGAAAGCGCGCAAAAAACATATAGCCAGAGCAATAAATAACAATGACCGATCTGCCGATGACGGGTGACGCGCAATTTTAAATAATAATAATTTTGCGCCGTCGACGAGCAAACACGAGGGTGGGAGAAGTCGATTCTTCGCCACGTAACGGCTCCTCGTTACCCGTGTAATACTTATTAAAACCCCGGGGGCCGCTCGATGACTATCATTAGCATCGGCGCAAAAGTCGAGAAAAAAAAAAGCTGGGAAAAGCTCTAACGACTGGCATTCGTCGAGTCACGAGTGACGCTCGTTTAATGGCCGGCCCGGCAAATGGAAATTCAATTGCGAAATAATGAAAAATCGCGAGTAATCGAATTCGCGTCAGGCACTCGCGGAGGAGGGGGGAGGGGGCCATATTGCTCTGAAAAAAAAGAGAGAGAGAGAACAGTATTACTTCGCAGGCGCGCGCTACTCTTAGCCGATGGACGCGTATAAAAGTTGGCGCACGCAGGAAACGTTTCGCGAATAAATCATTTTCATTGATTTTAACCCCGCTTTAATCTTCTTTTTGTTGCAGCAACGGGGCGAGAACGAGAATCGTCCATTAACGTCGCAAACGAACCGACTGGATTTTACAGCGCTGTACTTGAAAGGTAATGGAGGATTAAATATTTAGCTCTCGAGACCATGGAGAAAAATCGACGTTTCGCTGAATTTTATTTGTTACCCCCTCGCGAAATTCCGAGCTCGTAAAGCTCTTTTGTTGCACTTAAATTACCGTCTATTAGTACTAAACGAAGCCATTTCCCGGGCAACTCCGCAGCAGAAAACTACCGCATTAGTTTGTTTTCCCGACCTGGGCCGCGACGCGACTTTTCCCGCGTTACACACATTGAGTTATCCCGAAAGAATGGATTTTCGCGCTCGGCGTTACATAAATTGATAATTCGCATATTCGCCAATGGTTCAACTTTCTCGCAAGAGAGGCTCGTTAAATGAGCCCCGACGGTATAAACAACGAATCCTTCCTGTCTCTCCCCCGTCGTAAAGGCTCGTTTCGTTTTCATTATCGGAGCGAGAAGGAGTAAAAAGAAGCCGCACATGCACACTCGGCCCCGGGGAGAAAGTCCCCGTGTAATAACCGGCCGTTAGCTCGGGCGGTTATCTCGGCTACGCCTCCAAAAATCGCTGTAAAGGAAAAAATTCAATTACAGCAACACGGCCCGGATGTATTGGATTCCTTTGCTCGGGAATGCAGTGTTTCGCCTTTTTACCCTCCGCCCGGTGCGCTTCTTAGCTTCCTCCGTTTCCCCCTTTGTGTATAAGCTTTGCTCTTTTTTTTCTCCGGGAAAGATAAACGCCGGGGTCGCCGTCGATGAAATGTTTTTCCAACAATGAAAAAAAAGCCGGCCGAGGAAAGGAGGGAAAAAGTTGACTCCCGGGGCGGAGGAGGAGGAGAGGGTATAAATCTCGACGGCGATCTCGCGTTTTAGGGAAGGCCGGCCGTGAATTTGCCTTTCGCACTTTTCTTCCTCGTCTCGCGGCGGGAGAGAAAAATGAGGAAGAATCGAGCGACCGAGTTTATAGCGGACGCTGAACTGAGCTACACAACTGGGTTAAGTGATCTTGAGATTTCGAGGCGGCCGATTAGTTTATTATTCACAAAAACCCTGTTGTTTCCGTAATTGGCGATCGTTAATGTTGCAGTTTTCGAGCGGACGCCGTAAAATAGCACGCTTAATTGAACTCGGTGATTTATTTGAAATACTAGTTGCATTCTAATTAGAAAAATAATGTATTGCTGCCGGTAATAGCAGATCTTTAATTTGATTTAAAAACCTAATGAACGTTTCTGGTACGACGAAGAATTTTTCTAATAATCCGAACTTTAGATACGTTAAAAACGTAATATTTTAACAGCATAACAATGTTTTGCTTCACTTGAGAGAAATTCTCATATTCAAATAAAACTCGCAATTTTCAGTGAAACGTAACCTCGTTTTGCGGAGAGTCCATTAATCTAAAAAAAACTTGGAAATGAATCTTTTAATATTAAATTTGTTTTATCTCCTGGCCAAGGAACTCGGCAATTTAAGATCTCCATTTGAAATTTAAATTTCACATTAAAATTTCTAATTCAATTTTCTTGATCGAAGGTCAGTCCCCGAGGACAGTTGGCAATCGCTAGATTTGGCTGCCTTGCACTAATTCCCTTAATGTAAAAGATGACTTACATTTGCCGTAAGCTTCGAGTAACAATGGAATATTCATTGTTTCTGCAAAGCGTGTCATTCAAAAAAAAAAAAAAAAAAAACGTTAATGCAGCATCGCAGACGGAATAAAAGTTGAGTAGCGCAGTAGTAGCTATTAATCCATTGACAGCGGCGCATTGGTCTTGCATTTTTACTGCCGGACATTTAATGCGCTTAATAAAAGTTTATCGTTAACAATAAAAAAGGTTATCGGCCATTTGGACTAAAAACTTGCTTTATAGTAGGAATAATTGTTTAAATAAACAATCATTTAACGTACGTCGGAGCAAATCTTTTCCCATCGAAAAGAAAAAAAAGAAAAAGAATGAAGAAGAGCCATCGAGCACAAAACGGAATTCCCTCGGGGTTATATATTATTTTTTCGAAAGTCATTATCCGAAAGCCGCGCGCATGCGGAACGAAACCGCAGGCCTCGCGGCATCAGCTCCCTTTCAAGTTCGTTAAAAGTCCTCGTGAACTCCGTCCCGAGCAAAAGTAAAAGTCATCGAGGCAAATACATCGGATAGTAAAAAATTGAGTATTCGTGCGCGCGGCCAAAGAGAGTCACTCTTTCGTCGTCCTCGTCGTCGTAGTCGTCGAGAGAGAGAGAGAGAGAGAGAAAAGCCCCGAGATGTCGAGAAAAAGGAGCGTGGAGGGGGCAAGCCGCCGCTCGCGAGTCATTAGCGAGAGTAATGGTATCGAGGAATAATGCGAACGCGAAAGAGAGGGATTTCCTCGGCGCGGCGCTCCGCCGAGCTTCGGAATTAGAAAGAGAGTCGTATCGCGAATGTCGCTCTTTCGGTTTGTGCAGGGGCCCGGGTAGCGCGCGTAATGGCGCTTGGCTTTCAGTCCGCTGAACCTTTGTCGAGGATCCGACAATAACGCGCCGAGATCGCGAGGATTATTATCCCCGGCGCGCCGCTCTCGGCGTCGATGCGCTCCGCAGCCGCGCGCAGAGAGCTTTTTGCGGATGACAGCCGTAATGGGATTTTTGTTTGCAAGTGACCGGACGGGGAATTAAGACGGCCCGATAAAAGCCTCGAGATTCCCGAGATCGAGACCGAGGCCTCGCTCCGCTCTCCGGAGAAGGAACTCATTACGCTGGAAGGTCGCTTCAACCTGTTCCTTATATCCCATCGAACGATTGCGATGTCGATTTACCTTTTTCTCTCCCGGGAGGGCGAGATTGCGCATCGAGAAAAATCATTACTACGAGTGGCATCTTGATAAAACTGATTTATGCCGCATAATTGTGAATTCAGCGTTTATCTCCGGCTGGTTTATTCTATAGAAAATAATATCCCCCAACTAATGTCAGCTTCACATGTAACGTACACAAACCGTAGTAGGCTGAAAGAAAAACAAATTTATCCGAGCGGCTAATCGAGCAAAAGAAGCAAAGGGGGGAGCAAAGGCTTATTACGATACACGGGGCTTATCAGCTACCGTAAGTCAAATCCCGAGCGTTTCTTTTTCCCCGAGCCATTACCGCAGCGCCAAGTCGCACACGTCGGCGTAATTCAGGCGG
This sequence comes from Ormyrus nitidulus, assembly GCA_900474335.1. Classification (NCBI taxonomy): domain Eukaryota; kingdom Metazoa; phylum Arthropoda; class Insecta; order Hymenoptera; family Ormyridae; genus Ormyrus; species Ormyrus nitidulus. The sequence continues at coordinate 4,500 of UCOL01004411.1, forward strand.
CGGCGGCGGCGGCTGCGTGCCGGGCTAGAATCGCTCTTCGAAAGCTCGCTACGTAAGTTTATCGGCGCCCGCAATGGTAATTTATGGCTGCGCTTAATTACGCGGCAGTCGCTAATGGAGCCGAGGCGTCGCGTTTAATTCAAAGAGCGACGCCGAAGCTAAAGGAAACGCTTTCTCTCTCTCTTTCTCTCTCTCTCTCTCTCTCCTCTTTCTGTGGGTTATTTCAAAGTAGGGGGCGGATCGAACCGGAGCCGGAGCGAGCGCGAAAACCGCCCGGGCTATCAAGCTCGATTTCATATCTGTCCTGTGGCTTCTCTCGCTCTTCGTTCCGAGCAAGATTTCAAAAAACGCGCAAATACGCCCGGCTAAATTGAAAAGCCACTGCAGGCCTGTTTTGAGAAATCACTGCGGAGCCGCTGATATTTCTCGCCAATTGTTTGACCGGTCGATCGGAATTTAATTTTTATCGAAAGCTTCGCACGGGGTTTGTGTGGCTTGCGTTAAGAAATTGATGAAACAAAGCAGAGTGTCCGGGGGAATATTCAATCGCATTCCTTTTTTGAGCTTATTCAATGTAAATGTTTAGGAATATTCAGTAGCCGCTGCTTTTGTCCGCGCTCGAGTATTTACTTCCTTGACCTACATTCTCTTCGTCAAAAGAGCAAAATATTTTCACAGAGAATATCTCAGTGAAACATTAGATGTGCACAGTCGCCAATGTAAGTAAAAACAACTCAATCAACTCGGCAAAAACAATCACGTCGCGTTTATTATCCAGAAAAGTAAAGATCAACAAGAATCCCCGATTTTTGCCGCTCGACGCGCCTCGAATCCCGGCTCTCCCGCCGCGAGTGAAATAGTTTGCGAAAGTTCATCGCGCCCCCCAATGTAAATGCATTATTTACTCGCAATCTGCCGGAAAACAATGTTTGGATGACAGATTTCGCGACTTCCCCGCTCTCCGAGCGCGCGCGCGACTTACATTATTCAGGACGCAATTTTTCTTCGAGTGGACGTCTCTCTCGGCTCCGCTGCTTTTTTCCTCCTGCTCGATTTTTAAGAAGAAATACGCCGACGCTGCCACCGTACTTCTTACTCTCGCGCGCGCGCCCGGCCAAGATTGTCCCGAACGTTTACGCCTAACGGCTCTCGCTAAATTATGTACGGCGCGCCTTTTCAGCCCGTTCGCTGGCTTTGCTTATCACCCGATACTTTTCCCTTCGGTCTTCGACGAAAGCTTCTCGGGTCTTTAATTGGTTTTGATTTTTTTATTGACTTTTTGAAGCTGCGTCGGAGTTGAAAAGCTTTATCGCGTTGCGCGCTCCGTACACTCTACTCGCCACTTAACATCGCGAGATAAGCGCAAATCATTTTTAAAAGCTACGGACACATAGTAAGCAAACATTTGCCATTCGTTTTGTGTAAAAAAAAAGAGAGTGTGTCGACCGATTGTGAACATGAAAATGTTTCAAGCCTTTTTCATTTCTCTACCCGGACGAAAATACATTGCATTTTTCACTGTCACACGGATCGCGCGGCGAAAAGTAGCGAGAGGTGTTTTTACTTCTTTTTTTTACAAATATTCGGCGCTCCGAATAAAATCCACAATAGCAATGTTCATTTTTAGGTCGTCGCGCGGGCAACAATAATCGCTGTCTGCTGTCAAAATAATTAACCGACTAATTCTCCCTAAAATATCGGTCTTCCCGGCAGTGGGAGAAAAGCACGAAATCGAAAACAATAACTCTTATTACATCGGGAGTTCCAATTTTCAGCTCTATATATCCTCGCCGGTAAAATAAAAGGTACGCGTCACATAAAGAAATAAAGCATCTCCGGTCCAGCGGCAGTAGCAGCGGCAGCGACGGCGGCAGGGGCACTCAAAGGGTCTACCCTCGTTCGCGAAAAAGCGGAAGGAAGGAACGAGATTAATGTCTCCATTCGACACGGTTCAAGTTTTCATCTTGGCTCGCGCTTCTCTCTCGTAAATAACGCGACGCGCGGCTGGATACGTTTCAATTTTTCACGGCGGCTCCTCCTCATCAATCTCCGCTTTCTAGCCATGATACATCGCGCTGCAGGTGCCTGGAGTCGCCCCCGCTGTTTTATCCGGGCCGGGCCTCACGTGCGGCTAATGTAGGAAAATTAAAAAATAACGAGCATCCGACGCGCCCCCGAAGCCAGAGCCGCGCCGGTTCATTTCTCTCTCATTAGCATTGTTTTTTGCCGCGCGGCGACTTTGCGTTTTTGCCGCGGCGGCGGAGCTGGGGCTCGGAAAAATTTCGCGACGCCTCGCCGCGTTGAGGACGGTTTATTACGAGAGTTTATGGAGTCGTATAAAAGTTTTTTTTTTTTTTTTCTTTTCGGTTCATTCGGGACGGTTTTGTGCGTCGGACTGGGGAAGGATTAAAAGGATTTTGGCGAGGTGCGCGGTCAGTGTTATATAAGAGAAATTTTCAACTGTTTTTGAAACAAGAGCTCTTTTGCGAGGTGTGAAAAATAGTGGCCTTTTGCGCGGATTCATTACTTTGCTTTCGCGAAAGAAATGTTGACTCATATAAAACAGGTTGCGGAAAAATCGCAATTATTTTTATATAAGCGACGTCAAAGTCATTTTTAGACGTGACTTGACGGTTAAGTCTATAAACTTTTGAAACCTGACGTTTTATAAGCTTGAAATTCTTAGGAACAAAATGTTTAAAGAAAATTCGTTTCCGCTATGAGTGTTTAACGCTTTAAAATAACTGACTCGTTTCTTTAACAATCAGCTTAAGCTGTAAAGCAGAGAGAACGCAGGAAAGTAATGCAGTCGGTAATGAACTATTCATATTAAATTTCGGCGAAGGAAAAGGCCAGTGAATCTTCTCAAAATTGAGTTGGCTAATACAAAAGCCATTTTAATTTAGAAGCCCAGCGGCACGCAGTCGAGAGAGCGGCCCGCGAATATTTATTCGTTTTAATTTAACGTCAGCTCATTTTTGTATTTCCAGAATAGTGGGGCTTTTTTTGTCGGTTAAATTACCGCGGCGACGAGGCGGTGCAGCCGGGCAATTTTAATTGCATGACTATCTCTTTCGCGTCGAAAGTTTGCTTAAGCGCGCGGGGAGATAAGATAATTTTGATCCTGTCGCGACGTTATTTCTGCTAGAAGAAATTATACCCGGGGATTTCGAAGAGCGGCTATAAATCCCGCCGGGAGTCGAGCGTGCAAAAAAGCTTTATCCAATGAACTAATAAGAGCGTGCGCCGCAAAAAATGTATCATGTATTATTACGGTTTTCATTGACGTTTTACTATTTTTTGTTATTTCTATAATTATAGTAAATACTCGAAATAGTCTATAATTAAGTATAATCTAAAAATTATTAAGTAAATCAGTAATTCTACAGGTTCAGGATGTGAACCGTTTTAGCCGTCGTGTTAAAAATTAATAGCAATAGGCGAAGACGATCCAGTTCGTGATCCAGAATAGCCTCCGTTACATTTAGATATAACTTTAGCTTGACAAGCATCATCAAATTAATGAGCTGACGAGTAAAACCCGCTAATTTTCTCGCAGCACTACTAATGCGACCGCGAACAAACATCGACCCGTCAATCAGCCTGCATTTTCCATCACCTCTAATGTACAAAACGTGTCTACGTTACATCATTACAATCAGCGTCATTAATTATGACAAATAGCCTCACTCGGAAAATCCGCTGTCCAAGCAGAAGCAGCAGCAGCAGCAATCGCAGAAAGGCAACAAAGCCCGCGCTGGTAATCGAGTTAGCCGGGCGTAAAAAAACTTTGGAAAACGCGCAGTGCAGGAAATTCAAAAAGTTGTCCAGCGGCGACTAGAAAGCTGCCCCCGGCATCGATCCGCTCGCTCTCTCGGCTTGGCCAAAGGAAACCTCTCTCGCGAAATCGCGCGCGCGCGCTTCGGAGGAAGGGCGCTTTTTTTGCGGCGCGCATAACCGTATATCAATAACGCAGATCTGATTTCGCTCGGACGCGATCCTCTAACTTTTGTTCGGCCGAGCGCTACATCCGACAATGCCTGGATGGATGGTCCGGCCTCTCGTAAAACCGAGCATCGAAATATCGGATTCGTCGGGCGCTCGTTTGCCCGGGGATTCGATTGGCGGAATTATTCCTTCCTCCGCGAGCGTTGTATACGAGCGGGGAATGTTTGCGGAGAAAAAGGGGCAGTCGCCCTGCCGCTCTCTCTCTCTCTCTCTCTCTCTGTCCTTTGAATTTTCATGCGACAGGGCGGCTGATATCTTTTTAATCTTTTGTCGGGATGCGCGCGGAGAGGCAAAAAGTTTACTTTGATATTGAATAATGTCAAGTATAAAAGTTTCGTGTCTTCGGCCTGCTCTCTCTCTCTCTCTCTCTTTCTCTCTCGCGTCTGCGAATTTGCGTGCATGAATATCCAAGCTCTCGAGTGGAGTCTGTTTGGGGAAACTTGTCATTTAACTTTTCGCCGAGCGCGCGGCGACTTTTCCAACGACTTCTCCTTACGCGCCCGGCCATCGATGTTTCAATTAATTAAATTCCGCGTTTCTTTATGACGCGGTCGCTCTCGCAGAGCGACTCCGCTTTTTCTGGCCGCGAGGAGAGGCCCCGAGCTCAAACTTTCCCAGTCGAAACTTCGATATCCCGGTTGTAATGCGGGAGTAAATAGCGCGCCACCTTAATCTAACTATTACAACAAGTAAAATTGTACAAGAGTACTTGGGGGCGAGAACTCGGGCGAAAACCTAATGCGCGCGCGTCGACGGTAAATTCAGCGCGCGCCCCACAACGAAAGAGCCTCTGCCGCGGCCTTTGATGTATTAACGCGAAAGAATGCATAAAGTTGGAAATTCCACGAGCGCCGTATGACGAAACGGCGCATTTTTATGCTAATGCGACGGCGAGAATTCATAAAGGCTCCTTCAACAAAGAGAGCTGGCAGCGATTACGATCCTCCGCGGCTTTCCATCGATTAATCGCCCGTTGCGCAACTATATGCTTTGAGAAATGGCCAATTAGGAAATCGGCGAAGAAAGCAATTAGCCCGGGGGAGCCTACGGGCGGGACACACTCGTTAGCGACAGCTCGCGAAACGGCTGGAATTTAGGAACGGATTGCATTGCGCAACGCGGCGAAGAGCGCCTCTGCAAGATCTCTCTCTCCGGCGAGCGGCGGCGGCGGCCGAGCGATGAATTGTTCCCCGGGCCGTATAAACCGCGAGCATTCACCGCGAGGAGAAGGCCTGGCCTCCCGGTAAATATCTACGTGCGCGAGTTGCACAATCGCCGAAGCGCCCGTGTACATGTATCCTTTCGCGCAAAGGTCACAGACACTCTTTCCCCGCTCGTATAAACGTTTACGGCCGCGTGCACTTTGCTTCAAAATCTTCTCTCCTAAATATTGCTCTGCTGCCTTTCGTAGAAATATTAGCTGCACTTTTTATACAATTCGCTTATACGAGCTGCTTTTATTTCCGTAAAAGGCTTGGGGTTTTATATAAAAGTACGGCAAGCGCTATAATTTTAGCCTCCCTCGTGCAGGCAAGCTTCCACTGGTATTACGATCGGAAAAATGTATTTTTAATTTATATATGTATATATTAAGAAATATTTTTAAATTTATAGGTTTGCATAAAATATGGTCCTATTATCAGCTGACGCGATTGGCCAATTCCCCAGCACATTTTATTTATCGAGCTATTTGCCGGCGAATCTGCAAGTCTAAATATCCAGACCAATAAACATAAATTTTCCAGATAGACAATTGAGAAAGACATCCGAAAGCAGTGAGAGAGAGAGCACATCTAATCATGACCTTTGGCAAAAGCAGCTCGCGTTTAATATCGACGTCTCTCGAGCCTGATTCAGTCATCTATCCTCGGAGAGAAGACTCGAAAGACGCGTCCGAGATTTCCTCCTCCTCTCTGTGAATCGGAGCGGCGACCCTGCCGCGCGCGGCTGCTTTCTCTCGGCGGCAGTGGCGGCGGCGGCGGCGGTGGCGGCCAATCCTAATCAAAGTGGCCCCGAGAGCCATTAGTTCGCCGGGTGCCGGCCGCGAGGAAGGATTAACCGCGAGCGAGCCCTCGAAAATTACCGACACCTACAGTCCCCCGTGTATACACTCCGGCTGGAATATTAAATGTCGCGCTCTGAGTGCTCCTCCGGCCTGCTGCTCCGCGTCCTCGTGATTGAGTGCCGAATTCTCAAAGTGCTTTCTGTGTGTGCTCGACTGGAATTCGACGGCTTTTCCGGAGATACTGGCGAGAGGTAATGTATTAAGAAAGTCCGGGGAAGTATAATCGATTCAATGTAAGAGTGAAAGAGATTTGTTGGATTCTAATTCGAAGGTGATTTATGACACATAATTGGCTTGGTTTACTATTTCGTTCCAATACTTTCACTTTTACATTACATTTTTGATTTTCAATCGAAATGCGCGCAAACTAATGCTTTTATTAAATAATTTTTCATCCTGACAAACGACTTCCTGAGAAAGTAGAAAAAACATTTTATATTTTGTGCTACATACTTTTTGCACCATCATTCACTAAAGCCGTCATTTTTAGATACGATTGATGCTCCATTAAGGTAATAGTTGGGTGCTTTCCTGGATAATATTTCGAAAAATGCGAGAAAAATTGTAGGTAGCCGTATTATTAATACAAGCCAAAAATATGTTCCTGGTATTTATTGTTTGCAATATTATAATTAATTATGCAGAAAAAGTTTTACGACATAATTTACTACAAGCAGAGTTATTAGTCATTAGTTAAAATTATGGTCGTAATGTATACGGTTAGACGGTTCTTTCATTAAAATATGGTATAAATCATCCTTTATCTCTTTCCATCTAATATATTAGCAAAATAATGCAAAGATAAAACATTGTCATACCTTATAATTACATCCGGATACCTTAAGTACCATTATATAAATTTCTAACTTGTAATTGTAAGAAATATTTTTAAATATCATAATTAAATATATAGAACTTTAAATATTATAATTTATTTATGAAGCAAATGTTATTCAAAATGTAGGATAAACTAAATGAAACTTTGATCTTAATTTGATCATCAATTTTGCATATTAAATAGATTTTTCAGTAATTAATTTCAATCGATAAATATAAATTAATAGGCAATTTGATATTCTATATTCTGTATCAAATGCAGAACACAGGCAGTTTTAATAGAATCGACAAATAATATAGAGCATAATAACAGGGCATACTCTTTTTAAAAACTGCTTTCTTCCACGCAAGAAAAACTGCTTAACAATCCGATAAATAATCGAAGCAGAGCCTAGTTGGGAACTAACGACTCTATATACCATTTCTTTGATCGCTTTTCCATTAGCAGTAACAGTCGCGCGGCCTAATCTCTATTGAATAAACTACAAGTCCACCTGCTAACGCAACACAATGCCCAGCCATCCATCAAGCATTTCGTACAATGCCCTGGGCATTTTTGACAAGCGACAACCTACAATTAGCTCGCGCGCATACATCACTTTGGCGCTGGCAATCGATATCACTTCCAGCCCCGGCGCTAATCGATCGCCATTATTCCTGCGGATCGCAACAGTTCACAACTCTCCAAAGACCCGCTCGGAAATTAGCGGCTCTCCGCCCCCGCAGTACTTCGCCGCCGCCGCCGCGGATTATCTGCGTCGTGAAGCCCCGCACGAGCCGGAGGGCGCCGCGCCGGTCATTAGTTCCGCCTCTTCACCGAGGAGGCTTTCTTTTTCGAACTCACCCGACTGCCTTCGGACGTGAAAGTCCGCGCTCGAGCGAAGGCGATTTGATTGTTTGCATATAAATATATGTAAGAGAGGCTCTTTTCGGCAGCCGGAATTCGCACGCGTCTTTGTTGCAGCTGCGGCCTCGTTACCTCGCTATTGAATAAACCGCTCGGCGCGGTGTGGAGTTTCCTTTTGGAATCGCGTTCGCGAATTTTTTTCAGCTGGACTGTTTTCAGCTGTCAGGGTTTTTTTATTAATAGAGACGTATACGTTTTGACGTTTAATGGCATATTTATGAAGTTTTTTTATAGGACTTCCGGTCTGTTTTAATGAATTATTAAAAATTCATTTTTTTTTTATAGAAGTTTGTAAAATACTTTTTATGCTCTATTTTAAAGATTCTGTTTTTAACTCTTAAAGACAATCTTGCACGGATACGTTTGAGTTTTGAAATTAAAATTATGCTACAATAAATTACCTTTGGGTATACGCAGATTTATTATAATCTCGCGAAAGTAAATTTACAAACTTATAGCGTTTTCCCTTGCATTTTCATTAGTTTTTTTAGGGTTGCTTGTTTATGATCGATAATTAAAATGTAACCATTTTATTAAACGCATCTGATTAACGGTAAAAAAGCCTCGAGCTATTTAGCTACGCTTTAATATACCGGTAGAGTTTGACAGTTATTGATTTTGCTACAAATTGCATTAATGTATACAGACAAACAACAACTGTACCGTGTACGATAATATTCCTGTTTTTAAGCTTTGCGAGTCTATCGCTTTGCATAAAATATGCTTATCATCTAAGGCTAAACTGTAAATGCAGTTCTTCGTAATTATCCAATGAACGCTAAATATAACTGATAAAATAAGGAAAAAAAATGCTAAAATTATATTTTCAGATGGGCGCAACATTTTTTTCAATAAAATGTGCTGTGTGCAATTATGAAAAACCCAAGCAGTCGAACGATAAAAAAATGAATCGAAAAATATCGTTCATAAAAACGGCATATCACAAAGCGAGAAAACAGCTTTTAATGAAATTCATCGTTTTTCAATTCCCGCCATCCGTTGCACAGCGGGGCCAATAATCAATGTAATCGAATTCAACATTAAAACAATGTACTCGCCGTCTGATTAGCATACGTCCGCGGTGCCTATTTGAATTTTAACAGAGTGCCGCGAACGCTCGGCGTCGGTGCAATTTACATTGTTAGCTGAAAAAATTTCCATTGATTACGAAAGAGCAGCGGCGATGGGGCAGCCCTCTTCCTCCCCCACGCCCCTCGGGGGAAGAAAGCATATTTAAAAGTCCCGGCATCGGGGATGTTGACAGAGAGCTTTGGCGCTTCTCATCGCGATTCACGTCGCGGGGAGGCGCGCGCGCAGAAGCGCTCTCGAGTGCTTCATGAATACATATGTATCCCGGGGCCGCGCCCGCACTTTTCCGTAGTGGTACGTAGGCCGGGCTGAAAAACCGCCACGCAGCAGCTTTTCCATTATGTGCCGCCGACCGGCCCTGGCGTTAATCCAAAAATTTCTCCGACGAGCCGCCTTTTTGTCGCTCCTTTTGCCGAGGGAGGCACTGCTTTTCGGGGGGCTGGATTCCGGTCCTGTTCTTTTTTTTTTTGCCCCAAGATGCCGCGGGTAATGAAGCCACTGCAAGGCTTCATTGATGTTATTGCTACCGCGAGCAGTCTGTTTCAATGTCGTCTTATTACTGCTGGAATTCTCGGTCGAGGAGTCGACTTTTTTATTAATAAGATTCCGTTTTATTTTTCGGGGATTTGTGAATGGAACACAGAGCTTTTCTTAAAAATGTAAAAAAAAAATTGCAAATTCTTTTTATTTTGAACTGAGAATTTAGTTTTTGAATCATATTTTTTGAGAATTTAACTTTAGATGCGACGAGGTTATATAAATATGTGATTATAATACAAAAAGAGTTCAGCCAGAAAAATGTTGCCTTAATATTGAAGATTTTACGTTTTTTTTTTACTTTTTATTTCAGTTTGAAACTACAAGAAAAATGTAAAAGCTGAACTATTTCTTGATTGCGCGAAAAATTTCCATTATTTTAGAACTAAAATGTAACTATAAGATGTGCATAAAATTTCCATTATTCGTCAAAATTTTCATAAAGTAAATGAAAAAATTTTTATTCAAGTTTTCCCTATAAAAATAAGCTTTAAAATATTGCGCACAAACTGCAAAAGTTTCCTTCGGCATTCAAAACTTTCCTAACTAATGACTTTTTTAAAATAATCTGTCAAAAGTTTCGTAATAGCTTTTTCGCAAAACAAGCATTCAAAATATTTAATTAAATCAAGTTACCGAAAATGAACCGAAAATTCCCGATGCACTCGGCAGCATTCGCTACTCGAACCATCAAAATTCCCGTTAATTTCAACTCGTTTTCAAAGTAATTAACAGACCAGCAACTAGATTGAAGCCCATTTATATCGCCTCAATCATCCTCTAAAAAAAAAAAAAATCGAAAACGTCCGTCCC
>UCOL01004412.1:0-14755 GCA_900474335.1 Ormyrus nitidulus
GGGGAGAAACTGCATGCATGTACGTTCGTACCGCGTGCGATTTACATTAAACGGCAATGCGTCGCGAGAGAGGAAATCATCCGAAAACACGAGAGCTCTCTCTCTCTCTCTCGAGAGAGAGAGAGAGAGCGCGCGCCGTTTGTTCGGGCAGGTACATCGGCCGCTTTTTGTATTCGCCGCTGCAGCAGCCGCGGAGCGCGCGCGCGAGGCGCTTTTTTCGCGTTTCGTGCACGGCTCGCTGCCCGCTGCCCCCCCGCCGGATAAAAGGGGATTCAAGCGCACCGAGAGTGGCTCGATGAAAAATAGCCGACGATTGGCGGCCGATGACTGATTTGGGGAGAAAAAAAGCTATGCGACGCTCTCGGACGGGGCTTTTTGTCGAATGGTGGAAAATCATGGGTGGCTGTCTGGTTTTTTTGGAGGCGAGTGCCTTTAGGAAGAGGGTTTATTGCGGAGAGTGGTGGGTATTTACGCGGCGAGACGGCGCGTCGTTTGTTACGGATATTATTATAAGTAGCTCCGTTTCTCAATACGATTAACACACTTTGTCTTACTATTTTTCTCTTTTCACCGCTACTCCTTTATGTCCGCTTGACCAAAAATACACATCAAAATACACTTTAACAAAAAGTAATTTAGCCGTTGTTACAGTTTAGCCAGTTAATAACTTACTCAGCATCGAAACTAATTACTCACAGCTTAATTTCCCTCCTTACCAACCGTCTCTCCACACAAGCAGGCAATCCATCCTCGCGGAATCCCCGCGAAACGATCGCCCCGGAAAAAAGGCCGCTCTCAAAATACTGTATACAGCCAGTAAACACGCGGAGTATATAAGTATCCCATCCGCATCATATAAATCCTACACGTACTTGAACAATGGCTTCGCCTATTTTCAGCACACTCTTCGGCTATCCATAAATTAGCGAAATTATTCAGCAGAAAACAGCGAGGAACTAACTGCTCTCTTCTCTCTCCCTTTTTTCCCCCCCGTCCGGGACTCCTCTCGTCTCGCTCTCCTCTCGCGCGCGCGAGAGCCTTTTTACGTCAGCTTTACGCGGCCTCGTAAAAATCAGTCTTGCGCTCGAGCGTCCGGTCCTTTGTCGAGGGACGCGACTCTCCGCTCTTTTGTGGCGCGGGGCTTTATGTTTTCAGGAAAAGCGCGGGGGAGCCGTTCGATGATCTTCGCCTCTTTTCGGTAATTTGTCGCGTTAAACTGTTGGACTTTTGACGTTTTACTGACGTTTTTCTAAATGGCGCTCGGTTTTGAGAGGTGGTGGCTTTGGCTTTTTTCGAGATAAATTTTATTTTTTTGGGAAAAGCGCGTTTTTACTCAATTTTATTTGTAAATCAGTTAATGTGCGGTTATTAATTATCATTTTTTATAATCTTTTAAAACCTGTGTTAAAACGTCATTAATGTTGGCATCAAAATAATTCATTTATTTATGTATTTTTTAATTGATTCTATAATAATACTAATAAAAATATAAGAATATAATAATAAATTTTTTTAAAGAATGAAGAAGTTCTTTTTAAAGTTTCTTCTCGATTTTCTTGCACGTCAAGTTCGCCTTAAGAAGGTTGTCAACGGTAGTTTTCTTAAATGATGAAGATTGTAATCATTCATTTCTCTGTCTATTTTGTGTCTCGTAAAACACATAATTTATGACTTTTTCTGTAATCTTGTAGTTAATAAATAACTTGAGTATCATTTCTTAGCTGGAAACACTAAAGATATCTATACCGTTTCAATCTTAATTTATCCCGTATAAATTGCCTTAATTTAATAAAAACGCGGTAGAATATTCACTTAAACTAAAAATGAATTATTAGCTAATTATTTATACGTACGAACATGGAGGAGAACAAACTTGATTACTAAAGAAGCTGAGATTTTCATTACTCTCTCTTCGATGAGATTCGAAAGAAGTCATTCCGATATTAATACGTTAGATGGCGTATTTTTAACTCTACTTTAAGATATCAAATGCATTAAAATATTATACACGCTTAATATTACCGAATACTAAAATTGTATGCTTTAATGGTGCATAATTTTAGAGGTGCACTTAAAACGCTTTTGGTACACGAGTATATTTTTTTTTATTTAACGAAAATAGCCCCACTTTTAAATTTAGAATAATAAGTGACTTAACAACTATCACTATGTTGTAATAATATGTGACTTAACTATCACTACAACTATACCGCTTATCACGTATTTGTTCTATCGCTCAGACGCTTCATTCCCAGGACGAAGACTGAATTCCAGCAAAGAAAAGCCCACATAAATCGATAGTCCACCCTCTCATTAATTTCCGATCCTCCGTCCGAAAATACGCTCCTCTTTGCTCTCTCTCTCTCTCTCTCTCTCTCTGCTTTCACCTCGGGGAGCAACGTCTCCAGCAAAAAGCGAAGCTTGCATCAGCGCGGGGAATGCAAATGCGAGCAGTAAACCCCGCGGCTTCGTCCGGCATACTTTTTGGGAACCCGGAAAAAGACTTATAGGATGGAGCTTGCAAGCTCTCTCCCTCTCTCTCTCTCTCTCCACGCGTCTGCCGGCCGCGTGTTTGAAGTCTCGCGGGCTGAGGAAGGCGGCGGTTTTCTAGAACGCCTAAAAATACGTGTTGCGCGTCGCGCGAGCGTACAGCGAGAGAGAGAGAGAGAGAGAGAGAGTGAGAGAGGAACGAGAGAAATAAAACGGCCGGGGCTGTGCCCTAAGCGCGGTAGCTCGCAGGGGCAAATAAAAAGCCGACGACCAACGAAAAGCATCTAAAATTGGCGGGCCCGACTTTGCCAATACACGAGAGAGAGAGAGAGAGAGTTCGCCGCGGCGCGCAGAGTTCGTTTCCGAGCCTTCGAGCGAGTCTGAGCGCGAGGCGGTGCGACAAGTTGCCGGGAGAGTCTAGCAGCGGGGTGGGGAGGAGGGTGGCGAAGCTTTGGGTGGCATTTTCCGAGTCGATCTGCCGACATTTTTCGATTATTTGCGAATGACAAGCAGAATGATTTTAAGGGAAAGATTTTATCAAACGGACTACTTGTGGTCTGAAAATATTTTCTTTGCCACGCGATAATTCCGTATTTATATTTGCTTCTAATTAAATAACATTTTTTTTTAAAACCAATAGTCCATCTAAGTATCTTTTATTATGTTTTAGCAAAAATACTAAAACGTTAGGCAGAGACGCGTAAATACTCATATACCAAAGAGAAGAAACGATTCAATAAATTGTCTCTAAGCAGAATAATAAAATGAAGAGAGCGAGGTTTGTCTCGCGAGGAGAATCTTGATAATTTGGTTTAAGAGACAGTAAAAATTGGAGCTCATTTTCCGACACTGCACTCGAGACAAAAATACACTGTAGCGAAATGACTTCTCTTATACCGAGTCTATGCTATAAATCAATTTTTGAATTTCAGTGCGGGACTCTCTAGGATTTTCGGCGGAGAAACATATATATGGAATCTATGACCGACTTCTTTGACACAAAAATTATCAGTTTCTCACGAAAAACTAAAAATAATTAATGCATTAGTGCGGATAAATTGAATCGATTCGTTTTACCATTTTCGACGGATCTGCAATTAAAGCGAGTTTGCAGCTAGAATAAACACCACGTTGTATTGTTTATATTTGCTTCTGTACTTATATTTGTATTGTTTATATTTGCATATTATGCTTTTAAACGCTCGCTCTAATATAAAAGTTCAAAAATCAGCTCCGACCTAACTTTTACATACAATCGCCTTTTTTTCAATCGAATAGAACCTATTATTTTTCAAAAACCACAAACTATAAAACTCAATCCGTTAATTGCAATCCAAGCAACGCGGACGGCCCTCCCAAAAAGCCGTCGTTAATCAGCAACCTCGAGAGCGCGTCCCGCGCGCGCTTCTCGCCAAATTCCTTAAATATTCGAAAAACATAGCCTGGCCTGGCCGGCTTAGGCCAAGCCCCTCTCTCTCTCGTCGGCGCCTAGATCCAAATAAGGCGCCTAGAAAACACGATGGCGGAGTCCCGGCTTCGCGTCCGCCGCTTCGTTTCCGAAGCAAAAGAAGAGAGTCTCGCCCAGATTCGTGCGCCGCTCGCGCGAATAGAATTAGCCGGCGCTTGTCTACGAATAGAAAAGAAGCACGGGCCCCCCACCCTCGCCCGCCTTTTTACCGCGATCGCTCATTTTATTCGTTCGCCCGCAGAGAGAGAGAGAGGCAAGGTCCTCGGGCGGAAGCGAGGAGAGAAAGAGAGAGAGAGAGGAAAAAAAGTGAGGGAGGGACGCGCCGGCCTTGATCAGAATAGCTCCGAAAACTGACCATAGAGGAGGAGTTGCTGGCTTGTACGTTCGCTCGCTGCCGATTTCTGCCCGATGAATTTTTCTCGCGGAGCTTCGTTGGCAGGATTTTCAGGACTGTATGTGGTTTGTTTTTATTAATAATGAGGCTGCACTGATATATTTTCTGGTATGAAATATATTAAATTTATTATTTCGTGTATCAAACATTTTATGTTTTATAATGTTCATTTTTTTTTTGTTTTATACGGCAAGCAACTTTAGGCTTCAAATATAGTAAAGCTACTATAATGTGTATAAAAGTTGTTATACAAAAGCTTATTGTATAGGTTTACCAATCAAATAATAATGTTTTTTTCATACGGCAAATGATCGGAATCATTTTCGTTTATTATTTTTTAATGTTTCATCAGTCATTATTTGCGTCATAAATAATTTTTCCTTCTTCATTAAACATACAGTTAAAAATTCCCTCGTATACAACACATTGATTAAACAATAAATAATTGTTTGATTAAATAATTAACACATTTTGCCGTACAGTAATTTATATTATCGAAATGAAAAGATTAAACTCAATAAATAAAAAAATGTATTGATCAAAATCTTCTTCATAAGAAAGAGCAAATAATAAGAAATGTAAATATCCATTTATTACTTCGGCCGATCAACAGCAATGTTTATTACAATTCGCATAAAAATTCTTCGCACACCACACCTGTACCATACAAAAAAACCAACTCTTCAACAAATTTCCAAACCTTGAATTCCTTTACCCACCGTCTAGCTAAAACTCCAATTTCTCCCTTTCTTATCCCCACCCACACCTTCAAACCCGCTCCTCGAGGCACTCGCACATTGCCCCCCGCGTTCGCCGAAAACGGGGGCCGAAGAAAGACACGGCGCAGAAGCGCACATCAGACGGGACGCGAACCAGCTCCCGGGCAGGTGCCTGCCTTACCGACGGGCAGAGCGGTCAGGAGTCCGGCCGATATCGCGGACGAGGACCGCCTCGCCAGCAGATGCCAGCATCGAACCGCCGAAACTGCCCCCCGACGACGCCGGCCGCTACGGTTCGCTTCTCGGCTATATTGGTGCCACCCGCCTGAAAATCGTAGGATAATATTCGTTTTTAAGCTGTTTTGCAGCGATGGACTTTTTGGTGTTTGAGAAGGGGACTGCGGCGTTTGCTTTGTGGGATTTGTAGGTTGGTGGGGAACTATATAGGTTTAGATCTTGGTTTCTTGGATGGAAGACATATTTTACGTAAGAGATTTTAATATTGAAATGACAATTGAGAAAGAATCATGATTATAATCGGTGTAAATTACAACTTTTAATATAGTGTTTAAGAAAATATAATATTTAGAACCTCAGCTTCGGTTGTAACTTTTTTAAAATTTAGCAAGTTTCGATAATCGTTTGATGTAAAGTAAAACCATTATTTAAGGTTCGACATAATTGAATATATCGACGTATAAAACCCTTCAAGCTAAAAAGAAGCACCCTGAAAAATGCCCCGGAAAGGGAAGCCATTTCTTTCGCTCATTATATCGAAAAGTCGAACTCTTCACACCTCCGCGGGGCTCACAAAGCCTCGTCCTCGGCTCGTTCATCGCCGGTATAAAGAGAGAGAGAGAGAGAGGCGACTGCGGTAATAATACGAACTTTCGTTCGCCTATGAGCCTCCGCGGAGAGAATATCGAAAGAACGATATTCCCCCCGTTTTAGCTCTCTGTAAAATTGGCTCTCGGCGCTGCTCGTCCTGAATGCGCTTGGCGATTGGCGTCGGCAGCGACCTGCTTTCCGCGCGCACCGCTCAAGATCATTGAACAATCGCGAGAGCGCGAGCCGCTAAATGCACACGTAAGATGGCTATCCGGCCGCGCTCTCGCCGAGCTCGTTGACAATTAACACGACTCGTTCATTAAAAGTTAAATTAGTTCGCGCGGACACGCCGCGGATTATAGCGAGATCCACCCCCCGCACGGGGGAAGATGCTCCGAGAGCTTGGCTGTCGCTTTTTATCGGGGTTTTTTTTTTTGGAGGAGGTGATGGATTTTCCCTGCCGGTGGAGGGTTTCACGGTTTTTGGAGGCGCGAGATGCAATTTTCGGGTGGAGTTCGAGTTTTAATAGAGGAAATGGTTGATTTATCTGTTCTGTAGAACAGATTTTAAAAAACTTTGTTTTCCGGATGATTTGTAATTTTTCTTTTACTTATGAACTCCTTATTATTGCCCTACTTTGTTCGAGTACTGAAGTATATTTTTTCTTTACATTTTTTTGTTTAGAACAAATAAATTCCATATTTTGTTATTGAAAACGGCTTTCCCAAATATAATTGGCAAAAACAACTTTCGAACCGCTGAAATTTTTTAAAATGTTTAATATTACTATTTATAATACTGTCTAAAAAATCGTCAGAGATCGTCAGCAATATTTTCGTACCAAGCATTATCAACACACGCCCAAATTAGCATTTCATTACGCGCTCAAAAAGCGTCCCCAAAAACAAGCCCAAAAAAACGTAACCCACTGACTTTTTCATCCGCCGCCCGTCCCACCTGCGCCCCTCGTCGTTTTTGCGCCTCCTCGCGCGTGAGACAAGTGCGCAAAAAAAAGGCGCGAGCGCGCGCTAAAAACACGTGTACCCGCGCGAGCGGCCATTGTTCCGATGCAGAGGGTCGCGAGGGGTGAGAAGCGAATGACCCGCGCGGCGAATAAAAAAAAAACGTGACGGGTGTCAAAACAGGGATGATCGTCGGGGGTCGGCAGGAGGAACAGGTGGGGTGGGGCCCTTTTTTTTCGCGTCCCCTGATCGCTGGAGCCAGAAGCGACGCGGAAAAAATGGCGGGGTCGATTTGTTTTTTCGGCCCCGTGGGTTCGCAGAGGTGTGGGGTGTCGGCGGATCGAGGGGTGATAGTTTCGGGGTGCGGACGCGTGGCTGCTATTTGAAAGTCGGGTTTTTTTTGACTGTTTTTATTGACGCGCGAGTTAGATTGATATGGCTGAAGTTTGTATATAGGGTTTGTTACGAAGGCAATTTAGCGAATATATGCAGTGACGCTTCGGTTTTGCATGAGCCCGCGTACAAAAATCCTGCGTATATAATCTATAGAATTTTCGATCATTTATTAAGTTTTATGCACATATAACTTTATATTTATACGTACATTTATAATAGATAACCTTTTCAGTGTTACAAATCTTTGTCTACATCAGATCTTAGTAATTACAAATAATAAGTTATGTTAATGCATTGTTCATTTAAAAATATTTAAAAAACACAAATGGAAAAAATGATGAATGGGTCGTTTTTGTATATATAATTTGAAAAAATTCTAAAATGAATGAAGTCCATTTATCATTCGGGTGTTAGACCGACTTTGCTTTCTCCGTCTATTTCACTTCACTATAGCACCTTCATCTGTAGAATGTCAGACTACTTCCATTTGCCCTTCTTCTCGTCCTTCCGTCGACTGATAGTCGACAGGTCTTTCACCTCCGAAGGAGAAATGACGTAACTGCCGGTCTAAGTTCTTTGAACATATTTTTCAATGCTCCGTTTTGTTTTGTACCCCTTTTTCAAGAGAGAAAAAAAGAACTATTCCTTTTCTCTTTGCTTGACCAACTAATCAATGAAAAGCTTCTTTAACTATTCAAAGAAACGCCTTAAAAAATTAGTACCCTCTTCACACCGACCCTCCACAAAAAAAAAAAAAACAATGAACCACCTTAAAAACCCCTCACCCCAACCCTCGAAAAAAAAGGAGTTCATCCCCTCATTCAATATTCAGCGGTGGCTCTTACAACCTCCACTCCAGAAAAAAAGGTCGTCCGCCGTCACCTCCGAAAGAAGAAGTCAGCGGCTTTTAAGAGTCGCGGCGGCAAATCGAAATGCAAATGTCCGGCTCTCGGACACCCCCTGCGGGCCTCTTTAAATCTCTCGCGCGTTTACCGGCTTTGCCCCGGCGGCTCGCTTGTTTATTTTTTAATTAAAGTCTTCCGCGGCCGGGATTAAAAAAGGTCTCTCCAAGTTATTAAGCTAATAATGTGTCCCGGCTGCTGCTGTTGCTGCCGCTGCTGCCGTGGCGCGGCGAAGGAGAAAAAAGGAAGGAGGAAAGGGTAATGAGCGGCCCGGCCGTAAAACGAGGTATGCGAGGACCGCAGCGCCGCTGGTAGGAAAAAAAAGGAAAGAAGGAAGTGCCGGGCACGCGACCCGCGCCAAACACACACCGGCCGCAAAACGCCCCCGAGGCGTGCGGAGTTCCGATCGGAAGGAGACTACTTTTTGCGAAAACGCGGGGAGATGGGAAAGTCCCCGATGGCTTCTTTCTTGCGAGGCTCTCTTTCGGCTGACGTTTTTGCTCCTTTTTCGGTGGCCGCGGCGAGGACTAAATTGAACACCAATTTGCCGAACCCTTTCAAGTTACTTTTTTTGGCTTGCGGTTCGAATATTTACTTCGGCTTTCAATTTGTGATTTAAATACATGGTTTTTTTAGGATTTTTCGATAGTTGCACTAAAGTAGGATCGTTTGAATAAAAAAAAGTGAACATTTCTGTAACATAAATTGTAAGTTTGAAAATAAGAATTGAGTTTTTTCAAAAATTAATTCTTAAAAAAAAGTTATAATAAAGTAATAACTTCCTTCTAGAATTTTATTTCATTTTTTACGGTAATACTTTTTCTGCTATATATTGGATCTTTTAAAAGGCTAAAAAATATCCTGTTAAAACGTTACTTTAAATGTCTCTTACAAAGTTACGACCTTCTATAATAAAATGCTAACCCCTGGCATAAAAAGAATCATTAATTTCACGTTAACCCATCAAAGAACAGATGGGTCGTTTTCAAAATAATAAATTCCTGCGCAGTTTTCTAAGACTTGTAATTATATTGAAGGAAGTTAAAATGACTTTTTCATACTTTTATTTAATTTGTCATAAAAATTATTCTTCAACATTTTTCAAATCCTCACTTGTATAAATATAGTTCATGTACAACGACTGAGTTTACTTCATATATTTAAGTAAAGTTAACCAATACTCTCTCTCCCACTAATCAAACTCTAGCAATTCCAACCAATTCGTTCAACTAAACGCCCGTTAATCCCACCGAAAAGAAAAAAAAAAAAAAAAAAAAGTAAGGGCGCAACAAATGAAAAGCACCAGGAAAAAGCGTAAGGTCCGCGCCGTCGGCGGCCGGGGGGCGAAGTAAGAGCGGAAGGCGGCGGGAAGGCTGTCGGAAAGGCGCTGGAGGGTCGCGCAAAAGGAGGAGAGCCGGGGCTCTCCCCTCGCGCGCGCACGCCCGCGTTGGCCGTCATCATCTCCGGGGCGATTTTCCCGTGCGGGGCGGCGGGGGGGTAGCGCGGGGGGGCACCTCTAAGAGAAGGGGCCAATGAGACGCTGGGCGTCTGGTATTGATCCGAGGCGTCGTCCAGGAGACGCCCGCTCTCCATAAGACGCCCGGCGGCCCGAGAGAGAGAGAGAGAGAGCGCGAATAAAAGGACGAGCGCGCAGCCCCCGGTAGGAGGATCGCCCGCGGAAGCTGCCGAGAGAGAGAGGCGACGCCGTTTCTGCTGCTGCTGCTTCTTCTTCTCCCGCTTCTTTGCGAGAGCTGCTGAGATGGATTATTATTTTTTTTTTTTTTTTGGAGGAGCAGAGGAGGGCACTCGATGCCGAGGGCTCTGGAGATGCTTGCTTTACCGGTTGTTTGGAGGGAGGGTGACGGGAAGGGGCGGATGGGTTTGGGTCCGGAGAAAGTTGATTTTATTATTGAGAAATAATTTTTTAATACACGAGCTTATTTGACGGTAACGTCCTAGGTTGGGAAACTTTTTCGTTTTCAGCAGCGATGCTGAAGTTTTTTAGTTTTATGAAATTTAAAGTTGCGTCTTATTACATCATACTTCAGCAGCAAAATTATTAATTATGAGCTTATTAATTTAGCGCGTCAAACTGGAAGTTCTTAGTTCTTTGTCTTAGTTATATAAGTTTCTTACGTAGTTTTAAAGAAATATTTTGTATAAAAGTTCGTAATAACGTCAGTAAAACTTTTCGCAAAAACATTATGAAGCGAATAATTAATCCTCCTTGCATTAATTTTAAAAAATTTCTTCTTTCAACTTTATAGAAAGGATCAAGATATAAATATTGTATCAAAAGACAAGCAATATTTCGTGATGTACATAAAAATCCGACTGGACAAATCAGACAAAATTCTATGTACAATAAAAAAACTTCGTCCCTAATCCGCGAATTCGAAGCGTCATCAATATATCCTCCGAGGCAGGATAAACAAGCCGCAAGTCCAGCTCTCCCCGTCGATCCAATAAAATTCCGTAAGGTTCATCGCCGGGCAGATACGTACCGACACGGAAGCCGCGCCGAGGCGGCCGCCTTCGGAAAAGAGGCAAGGCGAAGAAGGCCGCGTCTATAGAGGCGCCTCGTTAGAACGGAACTCGTTCGGGCGCTCGCGTTTAAAATTAATTATATACCGCGTTATCAATCACATCCGGTCGCCATGGCAACCGAGGCGCTCTCTCTATCTCTCTCTCTCTCTCGCCCGGTGGAAGCCCGAGGCGCCGCCGGCAGCTTTCCTTAAACTCTTCGACGCGGATATAGGATGGCCGCCGCCCGCCGCCTTACCGAGGCGATTCTCCCCCCCGGAATAAGAAGAAGCGAGAAGGGGGGTAATGGCGCGAGGATCGGGCTTTCGCGGTGAGACCGGGATGGATGGCTTTCGCGCGAGGCTGGTCAGATCTTGCGGGTATGATGAGGTCGACTTTCTTGGGAGGGGGGGATTTTGGCTGAGAATGTTCGCTCGACGACTTGAGGATGCTGCGGCGATACTTAATATTCTTGCCGTATTTGTGTTCTGGGGTTATTGTGTACTCGGAGTCCCATATGCGCTTTACTGTTCCGCCTAAGCTGCATACTATATTTCAAGGGAATTTTTGATGCAGTAAACCTTTGATTGTAAATTAGAATCGAAAGCTCGATAAATTTCTGAGGTAAAACGGAATTAACGCGTTAAATTGCTCTAGAAACTTTATTAAATCAAATTGTTATATATATATATAATAAACATTAAAGATTAGCTGAGGTTCTTATTTCTAAGTATGTAAACTATGTTAATATCGTTTAAATTTATAGCCTGTCGTTTTAATTATAAAGCTTAAATTACCAAGTTCTAATATTACTTTCCGCTGTTAACCAAATCCAATGCTCATAAACTTTCTAAAGCGCCGATTGATTATCTAAATTATCGATTCGTCCAATAATTATTGCTATACCCGGCATCACTTATTCAAATTAACAACTATCAAGCGCTCTCCTCGAAATTATCCAACCTTCAAACATTCATGCCCAGTTCGATCCCTAATAAAATCAACTCTTCCTCTTCCTCCGTATATATCCATTCCGCTCTTAACGCGATTCTCCCGCGTGAATAAAATATTTTTCCACCGAGGAAACCAGACGCTCGCTTATATACCTCGTCGATCGGCCAATCAAGAATTCCAGGCACGATTGGAAACTTGGGGCCCCACATACGTGCCATAATTTTAGAACCGAAAAGAAGAGCACACGGGGGATCGTCGGCGGGGGGCGCTCGTCGAACTTCGCCATTTTAAATTCAAACCCGCGCCAGATAGACGAGAGAGAGAGAGAGAGAGAGAGAGAGAGAGCCCGACACCTCGATTGGCTGGGAAGTTGGAAGAAGGCCCCTTCCTTTTATTTTCCTTCAATTTCCTTCCTTTCAGGTTTCCCATCAGCCTTTCCATTAATATTAAAACGGGAACGTAGCCTCGCGAGAGCTGTTTCAAAGAGTGGCGGGGGTGTCGAGGAGGAGGAGGAGGGGGGGTTTCAAGTCAAGGGGCGTTCTGGAGGGTGGGATTGAAGAAAAGGAGAGAGGAGAGAGAGAGAGAGACTGACGAAGACGGACGAAGAAGAAGAGAAAGCCGAGTAAGCATGGAAGACGTTTGTCTCGTTTTTCATCTTGATCTTCTAAAGTTACCAATTTGAATGAAATCACTCCTCTCATCTTTCGCTCTTCCGAGCCGAGTTCTATCTGCAGCGTGGACTTTCTTTTTCTTTGTCTCCCCCAGCCGGCTCTTCTTTGGATGGATGGAGCCGCCCGTAATGCCTTTAATTACGTTATTTGGATATGCGGCGATACGGGAGAAATTTGATTGGGAGTTATTAATGAAAACTATCGGTTATTGAGCTGTGTTGAAAATCGACTTTCTACGATAAACTGGACTCGTTTTGTACGAATTTCTGATCGATATGTGTTTTTGTTTATTTCCAATAACTAACTAACATTAATTTTCAAACCTGCGCTTACAAATAAAGAAAAATGATTCAAATTTGTTGATTTACTGTAGTAAAGAAATTGAATTCATACTTATTACTCAACTTCGAACCGATTTGTATATAAATAACCACCGCATACTTGTATACAACTATAATAATTATAAATCCATAAATCACCACAAGGATATTATACGCTCATCCCGTGGCCCCCAGAAAAATCCCGCAAAATCCTTAGCCTTTAACCCCAAACATTGAATCCCACGAAAGCCTATTAGTTCTCCATAAATCACGAGACCTCCCTCGAAAGCTAATAATTAATGACAAGCCCACGCTCTCAGCTCTTTTCCCCGGCGGCCGCCGCCGCGCGCGCTGCAATTCTTTGCATCGGCCGCCGCGGCTGTATCGCCGCGCGGATTTCGCGGGATTTCCCAGGCTGAAATAAATCTTATCTGCCTGTCCATCTCCCTCTCTCCTCTCGTCTCGCGTTCGTTCGTCCGTTCCCCGGGCGCGCAGGCACAATTTATATCCTCTCTCACGTCATTTTCCACTGACGCTGAAAAATCATCATCCATGCAGCCTGGCGCCTGGCTCGTCCGCTCGCGCGCGCACCTTTTTGCCAGGCCGGGAGAAGAGGACGGAGAGGAGGGAAGAGGAGCTGCTTCTCGGATTATGCAAGAAAACACGGAGCCGGGAGAGTCTTCTCCTTCCGTGGGAAGGAGGCAGCCGACGCCACCCCGGGGTAATTTAAGGTCAGTTACCGGGAGGACGGGAGAGAGGGGATTTTTTTTTGCGTCCGCCCGTTGTCAATGTTTTGCATTATATGGGGTTTAATTGTGGGAAATGCGCCGATGCAGATCTTGCCCCCCGGTCGTTATTCAAATTATTCAAATTTTCGGAGATTAAGAGGAGGCTGGGTGTTTTATGAGCAGCGCCGCCGCGAAATAATCAACTTCTTATATCTGGCTTTCTTTCAACGGGAGCGTTGATTGATTTATTTCTTTTCCGCTTTTTCGCGTTCGGTAATTGTTTATTGGAAAATATCGAGCGAGCTAAGAATAAATGGCTGGCCTTTTTTAATACGAAATCTAAAGTATTGTAACGAAAATGATTTAAAGTTATCATTTTTATATTTTCGTCTCGAATACTCTTACGAATACTCTTCAAACATTGCTTTTTTTTCGCATTTCAAACGCCAACGTCACTTCCAATCCAAATCCCGGTTCAAGAAAGGCACCTCCATCCTTTCAATATCCAAAGCTCTCGGCAAAAGCCAATTCCAGAGGCAATCCAGCAATGCGCTCATCGCAAAAGCTCCGGGAGCTCCATCTCCGTGACAGGATGCCGGGGAAAAAGCCACTCACCCCCCTCGTTCCAGTCTCCCAACCATCCTCCCGCGCGTCTTCGAGATTAGTTTTCTTTTCGGCTGGGCGGCGGCGGCGGCGGGGGGTGGAAGGGCGAATTCATGAACGTCAGTCTCGATCCGTGTACACTTGTCTCGGGGGTTGCTCCGGCTCCACATTCTCGTCTTTTCCTTGCAGAAGAAACAGCGCGCGGCGAGAGAGAGTGAGAGAGAGAGGAGGTGGGGCGGATTCATTTATCTTTCGCGTAGATCTGGCTTATATTTCACCGCCCCTCTTCAGGCGGATACCAAGACGGATGGTTCCTTCCACGGAGGAACTCCCGAGCCGCGCGCGCTCACTTTTCCACCGGTCTCCCGTTACAATGCCGATGTAAAACGTCGAAGACGCGGAAACGCGCGCCAAGAGAGGCTTATTTATATATACGGGGAGCCCTTTGCGACGCGGATGACTCGCGTTTGGGAGGGACGATTTTCGAGCGCCGCGCGGAAGCCGCGCGTGGGAGGTGACGCCGGACGGGGAGGTGCCGCGAGTCTGCGATCTCATCGTGAAATGGCGGAATGTTTTCGATTGTTTTCGATGGAGGATGCCGCTGGTTTGTTCGTTGGATCAAGTGGAGGGACTTATTTTCATGAATTCGCGTAAAGGAGTAAGAAGATTTTGAAAGTTTTTAGTACTTCCATAAATAATTTATGCTTTTCATACACGGAGAGAAATTCTTTTCTAAAAGTTACAATAGTCTATTGTAATGTTTTGACAGACTGACCGTCATCGACAAATTACAATAG